>OZ026629.1:33238202-33314202 GCA_964020975.1 Hermodice carunculata
TTTTGACCGGGGACTTGCCATTTTCAGATAAAACTTGCATGATGTCCAGTGTCCACATATGGAACTTAAATTCTTCAACAAACCCATATTCTAGTAAGTTTTGTGGACGAGTAGAAAATGTTCAAATACATATTTTATCATTCTGCATTTCTGTGAGCATTGGGTGTAACTACTTTTATCCAGTTTTTATTTATGTACATTTCACATATCAGTTAGTAAGTGTTCCTGTTCATAGGACAGAGAAAGCAACAGTAGAAACTATTCTCTATTTCGCTAAGGTGTCGAAGGCACATTTTTGTGAGACAGCACCAGTAATACATGAATATGTATGGATTATCAGATCAAGACCAGGACTTCATAATGTAATTTATCTACAAGGGAGAAGTAGTGGTAACTCATTTGACATGAAAGCAACAGAAATGCAAGGCTCTTTGTACGAAAACAACATAATTACAAGTGCCAAAGGTGTACCATGTTTAACTTTGTATTTCAAAACGAGTATCATTTCTTTCAGTCATATCATGATACTTATTTTGAGACACGAAACCCCAATCAGCAAGTGTTATGTAACTGCAAGTGTATGTAAAATGCTTTGCAAGGAAGGAAAAGTAAAGAGGATTAAACACATAGTACTCAAGGAAGTTTCTCTTTTTTCGAAATGCTGTCCTAATTCATTCACCATCTGCCATAACATCTGCACAGAGATATTCAGTGTATGTAAAGGCAAGTTTATCAAAATAATGAAAATAAGGATACATTGGTCTGGCCCAACCTTAATGTGTGACCATGCTGGGGTAGTTATTTATAATGGCGACGACCCGTTTGAGTCGCCATATTCTGGACCAGTTTGCAATACACTGGAAGGAGATCCATATATTAACAACACTTTAGCACCATATTTTTCTTCATACAACCACATTCTTGTTATCGTGTATAATTTC
The DNA here is from genome assembly GCA_964020975.1 of Hermodice carunculata. NCBI lineage: Eukaryota > Metazoa > Annelida > Polychaeta > Eunicida > Amphinomidae > Hermodice > Hermodice carunculata. The sequence goes on from OZ026629.1 coordinate 33,239,144, forward strand.
ATAGGGCACCAAAAATTCGTGTTCCATGCAAAATTTTGGATATCGTATTTTCCTGGTTTGCAGGAACTTTGTCTACCACATGAAGCCTTAAGCATCGAATCTCCATATTTTTCACTGAATTTGCATCTCAAGGCTGACAAACGCGTTATGATTAAGACAACTGGAAGTTGCTATCTTGCACATCACCCATCACCTTTTAAGACAAAAGCTAGGTACTGCAACATTTATGTTTCTTTTCTCGTGAAAGATGCATCATATTTAGTTACATTTTCAGAATACCGCCACTACAAAAATTTCTTTGCAAGTGAAAAGACAATAAAGAAGTTTTACTGTCAACTTCACAAGCGCTTTCTTTTGTTTGCTGATGATGTTTTACACAGATTAGATTCACACCAGTATTATTTGAAAAATGATGCATCATTACACTTCTGTTGCAAATGCATTATCACAAGAACTAGTTTTGTATTGTACTTCGCCTCTCCCAAAGGATGCAATAAATACGAAGCAACCGATTTTTTCCTTTTAGCTGCCCCAGTCCCCTCTTGTAATATTTTTCTAATGTTACGTGGAGAACGCTACATCACTCTGGTATATAAGTCCACTACTGGCCATTCTGGGGCATATGTTACTTTAAATATCGGCACAAGAAATGGGTCTTTATACTCAATGAATTTGTTTGTAAATTGTGTCAGTAGCTATGCATATGAGTGGCAGCAGTGGACATGGGACTACATATATACACCTCAGTTTACCTGGTCTTTCCAAGGACACCTTGCACACAGATTTATCATCAACAGGCATAATGCTTTGGGTTTTCCACTGACGATGACCTTTACTTCCACACACTTCATTACTGAATTATCCCAATTTTGGAGGTGGAATCCCCTGCAAATATATCAGGCATTTGGACAACTTATAATCCTTCAGTCTTGGCAAAAATGGTACACCATCATGAAACTAAGCTGGGATGAAAGCAGGGTGTATTGTGAGAGTCACTTGGCTGCCTCTCTTGTGTCATTTACCAGCTACCAGCATATATTATTTTGGCATGGCGATGCCGAATTTATAGCTAGAACTATGGGTTTCCAGTTGTACGAGGTCTACTTTGTATATATTGGATTAAGAAAAATAGAGGTGGCTCACTTCTTTCTACAGGAAACCTGATTAAAGACATATTCTTATTATTTCTGCTCATATTCCTAAACGTGTAAACATAAGCAAGTCATAAGATGCATCAATTCAATACAAAAATTGTGAAGGTCTGCTGGCACAAAGGGTGCTTTGATCATCCACTAGATGCAATTTCTCATTAATATGAAAACGTTAATTTTGGATTTACCATAGAGTACAAAAAAGTGCCAAAAGATCCAAAACTCCCATATTCAATGTTTATGCATGCCATACCATTTAAGATGTACAGATGCGAAATTGTTTCTATGTTCTATTCTTGCACTAACAGTTGAAGTTTGAAAAAGAAATGAGAAAAAAACATATGGTCATATGGTCCGGTCATAAGGCTTGAACATAAAATGCCAAACAAATATCTTATTTGTAGGTTGGCGACCAACGAACAAAAATAGTCCACTACATTAAAATCAGTAAAAATATTGCATGACACATGTAATTGTACAGAACAATTTTCTAAAATGTTCCAGTCCTAAGCTGATGGTGTTTTTGTTTGACATTCTATCTCTCTATCTATCTCTCTATCTATCTCTATCTATCTCTATCTATCTCTCTATCTATCTCTCTATCGATCGATCGGTCGGTAGGTTTGTCTGTCTGTCTGTCTGTCTGTCTGTCTGTCCATCTGTCCATTCATCCATCCATACATATAACTAGCTGTGTGTCTGTCTGTCGGTCTGTCTGTCTACATATTCTGCTGTCAGTTGGGGTAATTGGCAAAACACACTTACCTACAGCCATTGTGAAATTTCTTGCAGAACCTTTTGGGTTAACGTACAAACATTTAGTAAATAGTTACAAGTGATACTATCTTGTCTGTGCTTATTTGTCATACCAAGTAAATGCGTTTATAGATAGCTGTTATTCACACGCAAATTGCAAAAAATGATACATGGACATAAAATTTCTTTTTCACTTGAAAGAACACAGAATGATTTAACATTTTAATGCCTCATAGGGATTACCACCACGATGGTTAGACGGCAACCCATTGGTGTACGCTGCCTGGAGCAGCCACACAACTCTTCAGGAGAGCTCCAAAGGGCACGTATCTTTTGCTTTAAAACAATTTGGAAAAAACAGTTATGTCCAATCAGGTAAGCATCCAGTAAGAACGATACAGACGTCGTATCACCTAACATCTTTTCACAACATTACAACAAACATCACTAAACATGTATATTTTGAAGGACGTAAAACTTACGGAATGCCTAGATGGGTGCAGGGGCAATATTGTGTAGCCTTATTCTACACGTCCCCTAATAGTAAATACAATTGGGTAACGATACCGTGCTACCAAAAATTCAGAGCTGGCTTCATTTGTGGGAGGTGGACCCAACACAACCCCATGCAGCAAGTACAATTAATATCTGGGAAACCAGAGTGTCCAAGGGGGTGGTACATAGTTCAAGAAAATAGCTGCATACTTGTTCTAGATAAAAATGTATCTCTGTGTGAAGCTAAAAAACACTGTCATGTGAGAGATGCTAATGTATTAAAACTTGGAAAATCCTGGATAACATTTCGAAAAATATTTGATAAACTGGTCCGTAAGTTTTTCTTTACACCAGGCCATGGCACAAGTCTCACTCTCCGAGCAGCACTATCCAGCTCTTACTTTCTTAAAAATTCTAAAAAAAAATCGTTATTTTCTTACCTTGTCCTCCTGAAGCTGGATGGCAAAAAATTGTCTGTGACGCAAACGAAAAATAAAACATATAGGCAATGCCTTATTCTCATGTTAGACAAAATGTCAAAATCATTTTCGCATAGTAAGATGTGGGCATTTTCTTGGATAATAGCTGAAAAGAATAACTACCAAATATATCACCATTTAACTGATATGTTTTTGCAAGCTTCCTTTAGAAATTGTGCTGGTACAGAAATATTAGACGGGGCCATTTGCGAGACCAATACACTGCCTCCAAGGGCAAATTGCTCATTTACGCATTTCCAATGTCAAAGTCTAGAATGCATATTGCTGCACCATGTTTGTGATGGTCATGCTGATGGTTTAGATAAAACTGACGAAAAGAACTGCACTAACATCTGCACTATGCAAAGTAGTTGGTTACTTTCTTCAGTCGACTGCACAGCAACTTGTAGCGCCACGAGCTGTATATGTAGTGCGCTCTTTTACCAATGTAAAAGTGGTGGTTGTCTGCCGATATCAAGAGTATGTAATAATCATGATGACTGTAGCGATGGATCAGATGAAGATATATGTTATATTTCGCCGAAATGTATTGCTAAACAATTGCTGAACCTGAAAGCCGAAAATAGATGTGCAGGAACAAATTGGTTATCCTGTAGAGCTAGTTTAAAGACTCCATGTTACAGTAGGTCTGAAGTGTGTGCATATGACAGAAATCTTCAGGGGAATCTGAAATTCTGTAGTCATGGAGAGCATTTATGGCAATGTCAGAACATATCTTGCTCCCAAATGTTTAAGTGTCCTAAATCCTATTGTATACCAACCAGGTTACTTTGTGATTCAGTGTGGGATTGCAGTTTTGGAGTAGATGAAACGAATTGTTCCGTGTGGAGGCAACCGTTTTCTTTCTGCTGCAAAAAACACAAGACATGTCTCCATGAAACTGAAGTATGTGATGGGTATGTGCACTGTACAAATTCTCCTGATGATGAAGAATTATGTTATCTGCAACCCTGTCCCAGATATTGCAAATGCATTGGGCATGCCTTGGATTGTACAGCGACGCGATGGTCAAAGGTGCCGCAGTACTCTTTGCGTGTGAGAGCAGTAATCCTGCGCCAGTGTGACATCAAGCAATGGAAAGCAAGTAAACAGTTCTTAACATTTCTTTATCGTTTGGATCTTTCAGCCAACCATTTGATGCATCTAGTGTATCATTCTTTCATATATTCTCCACACCTTCAGGAACTGGATCTAAGTTATAATGCACTGTCCACGGTAGAAAAAGGAAGCTTTGTAGGCTTAAAGCGATTAAAGAAACTTTTTATCAACGGCAATATGTTTGTTTCAATGATGCCATATACCTTCGATGGCCTTAATTATATTGCAAGTTTGAATTTAAGTCACGGTCACATAAATATGATACGAAGGCGGGCCTTTTGTCAGATGGAAAACCTTGTTTCTTTAGATTTATCAGAAAATAAAATACACATTCTTGAACAAGGCGCATTGCTTTGCTTAGGAAATCTAAAGTATATAAATCTGTCAAAGAACAAAGTAAAAAGCGTTAACAAGACTACATTTGTCAATTTGAAGAGGCTTCAAATCGTGCTAAGTGATTATCCAGAATTAGTATGTCTTACTCATTTAGAAAAAATGCATGATACAATGTGCGTTGGAATTATAGGCACCTATATTGAGGCTCATTTCACATTGATTTTCTGCATTTGTACAACAGGAATCAATCTTGGAGTCATCTTTCTGTTTTTAAAGGCACAGAGAGTTACTTCAACACAATTATACAATGTTTGTTTGTTTTTATCGGGCATCTTCATTGGTGCTCACGGATGCACACTTTGTATTGCAAACAAAGAATACAAAGGAAACCCCTTGCTCGCAAAACATGTTTGGCCTTTTAGTCCAATTTGTATTATTGTTGATTTTGTATGTCGTGTCGTGATTTTATTTGCGCTATATATAATATTTCTTATTACTGTAGATCGCTTTATTAAAACAGTACTTATATTTATAGTCCAGCCATTTACATTCCGTTGTGGCCAAATCCTAGTTATTCTAGGATTATGTACAACATGTGCAATTCAATGTGTCCCTCTTGTATCACAGTATTGGCGAAATGACAAGCAAGGCAGATCACCTTCTAAATTATGCATGTTTACATCAATTCTTTTATTGAAGCTAAACGTTCTAACTGTTTTCGTTATTTCGGTAATACTGATACTGTGGACCAGCATTCTTTCAGGAAATATAGCTATTATGTATGAAGTGTTACAATCACAAAACAAAAGTGGACGAAAGGTGAAAAAAAGAAGAAATATAATTAATCTGACATTGCCTATGTTCAAAAGTCCTTTTGAACTTGTGATTTACATGACATTGTTTTATTTAATTTTCAGTGATAATCAATCAAATCATAAGATAATTCGGGACTTGGTGTTCTTAAACTATGCAAATGCTTTCTTGAACCCTATTGTCTACACATCTGATGTATCAAGATTAATTTCTAATGTAAAAACATTAATATGTAGAAGGCACCAAATGCTTTTCAGAAAACTGTCCTTCGATGCTAAACTGCACCCCAGTTCCCTTCATAAACATCAGAAGGGAATTTATTTTATGGAAACCATTGCTAATTAATGCCAAAATATTCCATATTGTTTGTTTGCCTCTCATTGATAAGCAACAATACATCTGAACTTCAGTTGTATACGGTTGAATCAATGCATCATCAATCACTTGAGTGCCATTTGCAAATAGTACAATGAGCAAAAAACTTAACAAGCTTCCCTGTGATGCTACCACTGTCACTCGTTATTTTCTCTCAACGTGGTGAATGACAAATATTGCTCGTTGCTGTACTGCACTTATGTGCGCAGATTGCGTTTGTTAACCTCATCACACTAACAGTATTTTTTTTCACCTTTTCCCGCCAATTTCTACATGAGTAAAGTCCTGCACTATATTAATTGAAAGACTTTGTGCGCCTAATGGCCAGGTTAAACTGATTTGTGCACTACTTATGGTGGATTAATTAAAATGCACTTAACACTTACCGTTCCTTGCCAAGCATTTTTACCATCCAAAGCACTGCTGCATCTGTTTGTATAATTTTTAATCGTGCTGCATATAAGACTGCACAACATATTCCAGTGCTTTGGTTCAAAACTATTCAAAAATCACACTGGAGTAATATTCTATCAGTTTACTGTGCCAAATACTATACATATATCTCTTTGTGGTATATCTATATTCATTGTTTGTAGTTAAGCTATGTCTGAAAGTTAAAAATTGCTATTAACGTCTGCAATTATGAATTTGACATTATTTTTCACCGTAAAGAATCTATGTTCCCTCTTATCTGTACTCATGTCTGTTCATGGAATATGATTGAATTGAATGATTCTCTATCCACACGTAACAAATCCATTAATAATGGGTACAGATATAGGGTATGATACTTCGAGGTTAAAACACAGTGTGACTAACTGCTCTAAGTCACAATGACTTGAACATGAGGGCAATCAGTATTATACACATAAATTAGCTTTTAGCACGGTTAAACAAAAATTGACGACAAGATGAAGATATCCTGGATCCCAGATGCTTCATCAGTTTTTCAGTTCAGATACCATTCATATATACGCATATATTCATTTTGAATACTGTGTACATCAATGGGGAATACAATTGTAATACATATTTTCGACTTCTGAAAAATCTTCAGCCACATTCACTTCAAACTTGTATGGTGGAGGTGCACTTTAGGTGGGTCTCTACCTATTTGTTTAAGTAATCGCATTCCATTGGATTTTAAACTCTCATGAATTCTTGTACCTTTTTTCGGGGGGGGGGGATTTGAACAAACATCAGACCATTATTTGTTCAAGATGTGGTGCTGTAGATTTTTTTCTTAAGGAATTTTTGTGCGTTTTCACTTTTGTCCTATTTTTTCTCAACTGTAAGCTGGATTCTGTTTAAATTTGTAGTGAATGTGCGTGCACTTCATCTCCCACAATTCTATCACTACACGATTGTGCTGTCACTTTTTTATTTTTTCAATAAATGACTATAATTAGGAAAAATAGGTAAAAAGATATATGTACCCAAGAGTGATGATAGTCTAAAACAAAAGCAACGTTGTGTTGTGATTGCTAGCTTATTCACCTTTTCGACGGCTTGTCCAAAACAATCATCCAAATCCATTTCAATTGTTCAAACATGGTGGGAATATACCTTGAGTTGTTCTCTTCTAATTTTGTTGACGTGGTTATGCTTCATTTTTGTCGGGGGTAATGACTCTTTGGGGAAGGGCAAAATCTTAAAAATCCTCTTTTCCCATACTTATTAACCAGTTGCTTTGACATTGCATAGGGACACTTATGGGAATTTATTTGTTCACACATACATGTTTATAAGTATTAAACATATACAATTACCAATCAGCAATACTTTTCTTTTGAGGTAATGCTGAAGATCCTATACTAGACGTTTTTCAGTAAGTGGGGACGGAAATCTTCTATTGTCTGGCTTAAAAGTATTTCCCCTCTATCTTATTTCAAAGTTAGAATGTAAACTGACCTAAAGTTCGTTTCTATAAAACTTACCTTACGGAAAATATTCCTTCTTTATTTTCCATTTTGTTATCACGGTCGAGGCAAAAATTTCACCTTGCCGCGTTATTACATTGATTTAGTTACTTCACAGAACACATGATGCTCCCTGTAAAATTGAAAATGTCTAAGCAATCAAATTTTGTGTTGTCTTTTAATTTGAGCAGTGAATGGGACCTACATGAAGAAGTGAATTCCTTGTAACAAGTTGGTTGATTCATGCAACGGGACGAAATTATCACGGTCGAGGCACAAACTTCGCCTTGCTGCGTTTTTACATTAATTTAGTTACTTCACAGAACACAGGATGCTCCTTGTAAAATTTAAAATGTCTAAGCTATCAAATTTTGTGTTGTCTTTTAATTTGAGCAGTGAATGGGACCTACATGAAGAAGTGAATTCCTTGTAACAAGTTGGTTGATTCATGCAACGGGACGAAATTATCACGGTCGAGGCACAAACTTCGCCTTGCTGCGTTTTTACATTAATTTAGTTACTTCACAGAACACAGGATGCTCCTTGTAAAATTTAAAATGTCTAAGCTATCAAATTTTGTGTTGTCTTTTAATTTGAGCAGTGAATGGGACCTACGTGAAGAAGTGAATTTCTTGTAACAAGTTGGTTGATTAATGCAACGGGACGAAATTTAACAATTCCATCCAGTGGGGTATTCAGTGGTTTTATTAGGATTTTTTTCACGGGGTCACAAGAAGGGAAATTCAGGGAGGACAAGCGTTTTACCAAATTTACTTGTAAATAAACCAGACATATGACGCTTTAGAATTCTCTCAAAGGATATTTGATGTTTTGAAAATGCAACATACCCCAGTGTGGGGTTTAACAAAAAGAAATGGTTATCACATTGATTTAGTTACTTCCAAGAACACATAATGTCCCTTATAACATTTTAAAGTGTCTAAGTGATCAAATTATGTGTAGTCCTTTCATTTTAACAATGAATGGGACTAACATGAATAAATGGATTCCTTGTAAAGATTTGGTTCATTAATCCGACTGGACGGAATTGACATAACTGTTTGTGCATATGCAATGCAACCCTGAGATAGGCAAATGCTGTTATTTCCGCCAAGTTGCCCAGACAATCATTCATTAGGCCACTGCAGGCTGAGAGTAAGCTATTCATTCGTATTTTAGCTTTTGCCATCACAGAATCTCTACAATTCTTATGGACATCCAAAATAATTAATGACTTGGAATGATTAATTTGAGTACTGAATGACCAGGACGCTTCAGATGTATGGTTATTGACCCAAGATATAAAAAAGGCAAATTAGCTGATTATTGTAATGGTAATAGCACTTTTCTGACTCAGTTTTAAGTGTTTCCTTCATTTTGTACATATTTGCTGTCACAAAAAAAAAAGAAAAATACCTAGGTGCACATATCAGGGCGGTCACACTGTGTGAATATACCAAAAGGCACTGAGACAAAAGCAACAAAGATTGTGCAGACATCTTTCGGACATGGTAGAGTTTTGAGTAAAGTTACTTAAACCTAACATTTGTAATGGTAATGGTGGTCTTATGCCGCATTACATGTATGTTACTCTCAGGTCACATTTGGCTGGAGTGAATTGTACATAAGTGTGCATAATTATAAGCATATTTCTTTCTAGATATGTATCTCCCGAGATATATCCCTTTCTCAACACAGGCCCCCATACTGAACAACTATTCTGGTCAGACCAGCTTGTAATCACTTTTGATTATGCATCATCATGCCTACAAAATCCAATCATGTGTAGCAAATGTTGTAAAAGGCATTTCAGTTTCTTAAAAGGCATTTCTATTCACTAATTAATCATTTCCTGTCCTGGCTCATAAAGCTGGCTGAGTGGACACACTGTCATTTGCAGTGATTGCAGCGAGCAGCATGTGAGGTGGCCAGACCTAGGGTGAGCTGCTGATAGTACACTTTATTTCTGTTCAGGTACGCTATCAGGGAAGCTGCCAATATTATCTCTTCACAAAATTTGTTGCATTGGTGACATATCTACAGCACACCTAAGGTGTTTCAGGTGTGTGTGGGTCTAAAGGGGAGTGATCTCTTGCCTCTTATAGCAAGGCCTAAAAATGAACAGCCCTTGGTCTGCTCGGCAGGCAATGGCTATGGATATTGCTTACTTATTAAACACATAATAAGATGGCCCAAAAACATCTACACTGACCATAGTTTGCTTTTATATTAGCTGTATTTTACATTGCTGCTCATGTGCCACAAATAGCTTATCTGAAAAGATCATGCAACTCCTAGCAATACATTCCGTTCCGTCGCTTTCCATCCCATCGCACCCCCACCCCCATTGTTATTCTGGCTATGCACTTGCACGCAAAACTTAAAGTATATAAACTAAACATGAGTGCAACAGATCGCCATAAATCTGTGCTTAAACAATTAAGACCAAACTGTTTGTAATGTTCAGGGAATTTTGACAGAAAAGAACTAATAAATTACAGTTGCCAGAAAGTGTAAATTTATCATTCCATGCCATTGCAAAGATATTTTTGCCAGGTAAAAAGGATGAAATTAACAAAACTGTGCTGAAAATGTGATGACATTATTCTAACTTCTACATGTACCATTGGGGTGATATTCATTCCCATCAATTACTTAGGAGTTTTGTTTTCTGATATCACACCAATGATATTACTGACAACTCACTTTCTATATACAAAGGCACATGTCCTTTAAAAAACATCTTGAGATAAAAATAAATATAGCTTAGCATGAATTATCAAGGATTAAGGCAAAATTTTGGGGAACCCACATGCACTGAAAACAATTTTCCCGTGGGGATCGGGTTTCACGATAAGCTCAATTTCCTTTTACTCAGAGTAAACCAGGAATGCCAAACAACTAAGTAATACCAATACATATTGGGTAGAACGTGTATATCATAATCATTAAAATAGTATATGCAGTTTGGGACCATCTGCCATATATGTGATTACTGGCAAAAGGAATGGTCTAAAACAATAAAACCCACTTCACCACTAACTATAAAAAATGCATGCAAAGGTAACTGCTCCTACCCAAAATCTGAAAGCATCCTCTGCACTGATATTGATGCCACTTGCTGGCCCAACATAACGTCTGCTTGCCACACATACACTTCATATTATACAAGGGGCATACATATACTACACCGTTTGTCTTCTTGAAGTATAAACACATATGAAATAAGTAAAACTAAGACCTGTATGCATCATCATTGCACCCCCACCCAGCCTGTGGCTGATTACTTACAAAGATCGTGATTTGTTTTTTTTATATCGTTTCTTTTGTTTTTGTTTTTTTTTTTTAATTGTTTTGTTTTTCTTTGTCGGCAAGATGCCTATTGACCAATCAGATTCTTTCTCTAAATGGTTCCGTGTGCGAGTGAGGGTAGGGGCTAAAATTGCTCAACAACCCATGACGTGGCAATGGACATTTGTTTGTATGGTGAATGACTGCATGTGCATACTGCAAGCAACACCTTTGTCTTTCACATGGCAACAGGTTGCAGGTGAAATAAGATATAAAACAGCACACAAATAGTTAACCAATCACGGTTATATTGAGGGTCGAATGATTGAATGCATATATAGTGTGCTTGTAAACATATATAAAACTTAAAACCCTCCAATCGCTGTTCAACACTTTTATTTCTCAGAATATTCACAGATTTCAGACATAAGACTTAAAGTATAATGTGGGACCTTTTTGGCATATGTACAACACTTATGTTCCCATAAAACAGTGAATGAAATACTGTGAAGATAAACTGCTTTAGAATATCATTATAAATTCCATTATCAGGTCATACATTTAGGTGCATGCAGAAATACGCAAGGTACGTTTACGCATTGAACTTTGCTCTGCAAGGCATGGCTTTGTTCTATTAACATAGAGTGATATCCCTTTGTAAGGCCATCCTAATTTATGGCCTTATTGGAGAGGTGGTCTCCTCGGGAGGACAACATAGTGCAAAGCCTACACTTGATGCCTAGAGGGGGTGACCTTTTGGCGACGACCTGCAAGAGAGGGACCAGTGTATCAATAATATTATCTTTGGTAGATAACTGGTATTAGACACTAAGCATCAAAATCAATGATTAAATATTCATATGTACAAGAAATGCAAACAATTTCATATATATATATATATGAGATACTTATGTAGGACTTACGTATAGTATGCTACTAATTAACCATCTTTGGTCATGCAGTTTGCTTGTTTCATTGTTAGCTGGAATTTATTTTATGGAATGATGGTACGAATGTTAAAAAATAAAGCCTTTCCCGTGACACTGGCTAAAACCGGCAAGAGTAAAATGTCGTCTGCTTTCATCACTTTTCATTTAATTACACCATAAGTAAAAAAATGATATAAAATATTTTGAATGAAAATGTAAATAAAAACTATCACAATATACCCCAGGTGGTAACAGCTTACTTTTGCACAGGTTGCGACTAGCCTGCCCCAGGGAAACCTTATGACTTAAAGTCTTTATACAAGGGAGAAAGGGCTTATTCTTACAACAGTACATGAAATAATATATATATTATGTAATATTTGATTATCATCTCGTCCATCAAAATAGTAAACAAAGTGTTATACTTACTTAATATTTCAGTCATGAAAACACGGCAAAATGCATGTTTAAGGTCATAAATTCATCTCACAGAGTGACTGTTAGAAGTTCACATGTTTATTGGCGATAGTTAAAGCAATACTAGAACCCTAAATCAAAACCATTAGCAACTTTCTCTAACTTAAATTATATTACAGCTAAAAATAACCCCGGTTCAAATATGAATGTGTAGTTCAGCAAAAACTAGAATACTACTCACCATATTTTGACCGGGAGTGGTAACATCCTTTGCTACCATGGAGAATACACATATAAGACATAGAATAAAGAAACATTGATCTTCATGGTGGATATTTTCCAATTATAGCCTAAGGCGAAAATCTAGGCTAAATATGGCAGAATCTCACCAAATGATGGTGACTTGACTGGTTGATTAATTAGGAATACCAACTAGTTAAGGATAAACATATGATTATTTTCCATACATGCAATGCATCATTCTCAAGAAAACCATCTTTCACTATAGATTTAAAATAATTGTGTTAATGCACAGGCAGGTTTGCAATGGTGCTAAGTGGTCCTTTCATAAGCTGTTGTTTGCATTTTAATCCAGCTTACTCAAATAAATAAACACATGCAACTTCCAACAATTTGACGATGGCTGTATTATTATATAATCAGTATCATTTTCTGCTGGTGATTCTAAAAGAATGATAGCTATCCAAGTGCAAACCTTCTGGCTCTATCAGATGACAATGGACAATTAATGCAAACAGACAGCTCAAATTCTCCATATACTTGAACCATGAGTGTAGATGAAGAAAGCATCCTTGATTGAATTAGAAGGAACTAAAGGGTTAAAGGCTACATTAATCGGGATAGGATTACGTAAATGTTCACGATCATGCCACTTTTTACTGCCTGAGTCCTTGAGCTGTATTTTTGATCAGTTGGGCACCCATGGCCCACAGCTGTTTGCCCAATGGGGGGTGGGTACATTAGTGGGCCAACAGTAGAGGGGACTGCTTGGTCAATGGTGCCATGCAACTTGTTTCCACCCAATTATTCTCTATATAGTATTCTTGCCCCCCTCCCCCCCCCCCCCCAGAAAAAAGAAAAAAAAATATTGCCACCTCAATTTGTCGAGACATCTTAATATATTACTTTATTGCCTACATACTAAGTTTTTCACTTATTCTTATTCACTGAAATAACCACACAACAATCGCGAGTCCCACTCAAATGGCACATTTATTACAATATGTTCCATAAAAAAAATTAATTGCAAGTTACAGGCACTTTAGTCGCACTGCAATCCTAGCTTCCTTTGTTTTACAATCGTTTCAACATACAAGTTTCTCATTTATTCAAATCCACAATAGTTCAATGGTATGATGGGCAATGTTGCGTCGTCTTTCACGATTACAATTCTTTGTTGCAGGATTGGAGCCTCAATGTCAGACTCACTGCCAGCGCCACTTCTAATTAATCTGTCATTGTATACTTCGTATCTTTTCTGAAATGACAACTTTCAAAAAAAACTTGTCATGCTGAATTTTCCAGAAACATGCTGCGTCATAATCTCATCATGCAAACCATGTTAACTTGGACTATATTTTACCATGTTACTGCTGTGAAACATTACATGCACCATAAGCAACCAATGCAAATCATTAAATAAACAGAGGGAGCCAGATGGGGGAGGGATTTGCGTTACAATGAACGTTATGTTTACTGGGTTGACTTAAAAGATTTATCCCAAACATTTTATTTCACAACAGGAAGACAGGCTACATTGGCCAATCTACACAAATCATCAGAACTGTATAAAAGCAGGGTTAGAAGCAGACCAGTTGGTTTGTGCCAGTATGTGACCAATTCAGCTCTGAATTTGTCTAAATGTGCTCCTTTTTTTGTTTTTTTGTTTTTTGATACAATTACAGAGCATGCTTTATTTAACCCCACATAATACTTCATTATTTTTGTCATGTGGACAAGTTAATATATTTTCCTCATTTCTCCCGCTGATAGTACATGTACACTGTAACACCCAATATTAAGACAAAAACACAAAAGCTTATATTCTTATTCTCTTGGTTGGTATTTCATTCTCTCTCTCAGAGTCAGACTCTGTATTGGTCTGGGGATCAGATGTAACTGTAGCCTCTAGGAGTTTTACCTTTTTGTACGAATCTAAAATGAAAATGGTTATAAGGCTGTCTTTACCGTTACTGTGATCATGTCAATGACAGTCTGACCTCCGTTTTCCTAAAAGCCCTTAAATCGTACACTCTTGCAACCGAAACAAAAGGTACTGTACACAGATGCATTAAGGGAGAGCTAGGACTTCATCACGATCTGAATTGAATCTGTGTATAATATGCTACAATTTGAAAATTCCCCTGTTTGAATCAGTTTCAAGGAAATATTTCGTATTAGGCCCACAATAAAACAAAAGTGCATAAATTATTGATACATTATACTTTTTTCGATGTGGACTTTCAAAACAGGTGGTCTTTCATTAAAGTATACAATAGAGAACATGAAAATGTACCCCAGCACGATGCATTATTATAGTGTGTCACATCGCCTCTACAAACTAAGTTAATTTGCTGTTACAGTTATTTGTTGGGTAAAAACATCAATGGTTTGCTTTCCTTCACTTTTCTTCAGCAAGCATTTTGGGCACAAAATACTTCATGACATACACCAACTGGTGTTGGTACTTATCAGAACATGTACGGTTTAATTAGACAAGGCACCCCTGAACTGACAGGCAACTGGGTTAAAGGAATGTTACGAAAAGCGATAAAAAATGATATTAATTAGTCTTTCAAGCCAGTTTCACGAATATAGTCTAATAGATTATCCATTTCACTATTTGGTAGGGTGGTGACTTGCTTGTTGGAAAAATTCTCATTTTCTCCCCTCAACGTCAAATCACTTCGGTATGTGAAGAATGTGGGTTGTCCTCAGACGTGACGTGTGCATGTAAAAAATGACCGATTTGGGGTAGATTTGAAACCTGAAAATATGAAAAACATGCGCAGTCAGTTATATTTGGGGTGTGGCATTATGGATTCGGTCATGTATAGATAGCAAAGAGTGTTTGGGGGCCAGAATATGGGTCCAAGTTTCAGGGGGCTTGGCTTCATATTCTCGGGAGATTTTTAAATATGGTGTAAAAATTCAAAAGCTCAAGATTAGCATGTTAACCAAATACCCAAAGAAAAACTGTATAGGCCTTCCTTAAACTGGAAAATAGTTCGAATCTGATGTTGCTTTCTTATATTCATCATCACCACTTAAGCAATGTTTAAAATTTCATTGTCTTTCGATAATTTAAAATATTTTCTAGCTTTCTTCAATATCAAGATTTGAAATACAACACTGCAGTCAAAGTTGGAATAAATTATAGGAAATTACTTTACATATAATGATGAACAAGCTTAGTAAAGGCAGCAGTCCAACAAAACATGCAGTATAATGCATATACATTGTAGTTAGTCTGCACTGGTATACTTGATTAGTGATATCAATGTACTAATACCACATGTAACAGCTAGGTGACAATGAACATATCGTGAAGAACAGACATGGGGCACACTGAGTGAATTTCACTGGTGACACAATATCAGTAATTATTGAACTTTCCCATTCCTCTTCTGCCTTCCTCTTCCCTTATGTCTGTTTTGAGGCTGTTGTTAAGAAAATGGATGTTGGCTGGTACAGGATCAAGCAGTACAATGGGTATTCTGAAGACTTTCCCACCCAGTTATGAAAGCCTTACCAGGTCTAGTCAGTGAAAAAAATGCCAGACCTGTTTTAGTTGACATCCAGTAACTGAATGATCAGTCTCACCAAACTGCTATCCCTGATGACGTAATAAAATAGAACATATATAGCATGGTGTTTAAATGAAGCAGTCTGAAACATGCAGTTTGTCCAGGCAGGTACCACTGTAGTCTAGTTCACTTGTTTAAATGCAGTGTACCGAAGACAAAAAAAAAAAGGAGAAACAAGTGGTTTGTCAAGACATGTACCACTGTAAGGTAGTTCACCTGTATCAATGAAGTGGCCACAAAATGTGGTCTCTCAAGACAGGTACCACTGTACGTAGTCCACTTGATCCCATACCCAAGGTCGTCCTTATCTTTGAGTCAAGATCACAAAGGGAGACATTTAATTTCTTTTGGAAAATCAGCCTGTTCTAGTTAATTTTATGCACGTATACAACATGGGGGGGGGGGTATGATTAAGTAAAGTCGGCTAATGAAAGACTTTCCAATTTTGGAGCAGTGCAAAGCGGGTCACGTGGCTGTAGCTACAAATTTCAAAAGCACAATCAGTCGTTAGTCACCTAGCAGGCATGACCTGCTTCAGTCTAAGAGAGAATTATTCCGGAAATTTTAATATTTCAATACTTTTTATACAACTTTGGCTTAAAATTGTGGAGACTATAACTCTGTATTCCTAGAGGCAATGGTACCATCTTTGTAACAATGAGGGAGAATATGGAGAGTCCTAAACCCACAGTCACTTTGATTTTCTGCTCATCTCTTTTTAGTTCCAAAAATGACGCAAGGTGGAGTGATAAATCTCTCCAGGCTCAACACTTTTCTGCACACGGAGAAGTTGAAAATACTAGAGGAACTTGTTCAGCAGCTTGAATTTAATGGCTAGTCCTTTACACAGGTAATTGTTTGGGCTAGGTAAAATTCTTCAGCGTCACTTAATACCTTTCAGTGACAAGTGCTGACATGCACATCTTACAAGTGCAGCTGGCGTTTCTGAACCTGCATCACAAGTATTCGGCGCATATGTGTAAGCAAAGGCATCATCTGTACCTCGTGGACAACATCAATTGTCGTCCGATGCCCACGGAATGTGAGCTTCATTTAAACATAAATGTACATTGAAAGTGTTTGCAATTATGTTGGTGATTTTCTTTGGAGCAAAACATTATGCTCAAAGAATCCCCTAATTCATAAATATATACTTGTGTTGCAGGACAAATGTAAGTGTAATCATCCGTGTAACATGTGATCCAATTGGGATTTTATATCATATTATATTATCAGAATTATTAAATACTATGTAATTAGTAGCATGTGTAGCTGATGCAGTGTTTTGTAAATGCTTCTTCATAACACTCAAATTCGTGGGAATTACCATAACTGTCTCACTCCCTCTTGTTGCACAACGTCCTGTTCCATTATTTCCGCACTGTATGCCACATCCACACTCTGAGCACAGACTTTATTAGTTTTAAAATTCTATACATAAAGAGTAGCCCATACGGCTGATATTTGTCCTAAATCTTTTATAATTGTGAAGAAATGTGTGATAGCAGCGATAAGCTTAGCACACTTCTGTCAAACGAATTTGTATTTTTGTGTTGTGAAGAGGGCAGTCCGGCATTTAATGTATACTGGTGTACGGCTGAAAACCATAGGAGCAAGTCAGAGAGTCAAAAGGTTATGGGAATAGGGATGACCGTTGACAGTACTTAAATGCACTGTGAGACGATTTAGCAGAATATTGAGCTTCTGAGGTCAGTGCATTAAATGGGTGAGACTGCATGGAGTACTTATTATTTTTTCTGATGTTTTCAAAATATTCAGTGATGGGGTGTTCCTGGCGCGTGGTGCCAGTGCATTTCACAAGCAACTTGTTGATGGAAAAATTAATTATAAAATTTTAATATGCGCAAGTTTACTAACGTGCGTGCAGATATTCCTCCTTGAATAAATAAACCCAATAGTGATATTTAATGGAACTAGATGTCAAAGGTATTAAGAACAGGTGCTTGTTGGGTGTTATAGTTTTAAAGCACAAAGCAAACTTGATATTATGCGTCTAGAATCCAGACCTTCCACCCAAATAGTTGAATATTTTCGTTTGGACAGAAGTTTGATCGCACCAGATACACACGTGGCAGTTTTGTATTGTACAAGCCCCAATTGTTTCTGACGTTTATGTGAAAAGTTATCGAATACAGGTAAAGTATATTGCACACTAGGCTAAATAAATTACGTATATATGCTACCTGATGCATTGCAATATAACAAGAAGAACAATATGTGATGCAACCCAACCGTGACAATGCTTGGTTGTAGATAATTAGTTTGACTATCCTAGGATGTGTTATGAGAGAGAACTACGAGTACTCTGGCCATACTGTCGACAGCTGCATAATGAGAAAATAAAAATGGAAAACGTTGGCAGAAGCACTCTTTCTTTCTTTCTTTCTTTCTTTCTCACTCTCTTTCTTTCTTTCTTTCTCTTTCTTTCTTTCTATCTTTCTTTCTTTCGTACCTGAATAGATCTGACATTTTATTTACCCAGTCAAGCAGTTGGCGGTTCATCACGGCTATGAAACAACATAACAACATGCATATCCGATGGATTGAACTATACACTTACCCCCCCCCCCCCCCCCCAAGATGGTTGCCGAGTTGAGACCTGCCAGGGCCATTCAGATCTGCCAAAGCATACGACATTGGCTCAGACAAAGGTGAAAGCGCCCAGGCAGGAATGTATATTTAAGAGGCCGCAAAAACGTTTGACAGCTTAATTGGCTGGGTTGTCCATTTACACACGAAGAGATGGGTTGTTTATAGCTTATCTACTGAACATGATTATATTTTTTTTGTGCTGTTCACGGATACTCTCATCATTGTGAGTACTATCAAAGATATCAATACCACCAGCAATATAAATGGTCAAGGAGGGGTTATCTCCTAGACCAAAAATTGTATGCAAGAACGAAGTTATAAATTTGGCAAACTTAGGACAGATCAAAAAATGGTGGGTTTCTTGTATCATATGGTAAAACAGAAAAACAAAAACAAAAACAAATCCCAAAACAACTGATAATAATAATAATAATAATAATAATAATAATAATAATAATAATAATAATAATAATAATAAACAACGACGACAACAACACTGAAGTACAGGAGGCATAGCCTAAGTGCTGGCTTCAGCATTACAAAGAGAGGCTTGTTAATTACAGGAACAAAGCACAGTTTGGGTCTTTTAAGGTCTATCGTAACTAGTCTAGCCTTAGATATATACCTCTACCAGCAGTTCTCTAACTGCAAAATACACAGCAGGTCAACAAGCTACCCATACTGTTTGACACTAACTTCGACAATGTTAAACAATAACTTGTTCAGACACGTTTTTTTTCAATGAAAATCTACATAAAAAGAATACATCAGTTTTACAGACTTATAGCATGGTCATTGCAATTTGTGTCCTACCCATTTTGTGATAATATGCCTGCATTGACAGTATCCTGTAATAGTATTGAGTATATCATATGTAATGTGATTCATTCATCACATACAAATATAACAACTGCATGCACATATTTCTTCTCTCCTCTGACATCAAAAGCGACAAAGGTTCCATGTCCAGACAATCTTATATTATTATCTTGGTTAATGACAATGTGTTCCCATCCGTAATAAACCAGATTTTTACAAAAATTCTTTCTCTGTGGTCACATGGGTAAGAGAACTTCCGCGGGAATATAAAAACCAAATGATATGTATTTTCTGGAGGTAATATTAAACCCAATTGAGTGAATTTGTGTTCCTCCTGCCTTTTCAAATAGTAAAAATACAACTTTTCTCAGTGATGGTATGACAAAAGTAGTTGTACTACAGGCATAAAATTCAGCTCCTTAAGCTCAATGATGTGAGTAATTCTTTTGTTATAAAGATAGTATACTTGGTTAACAGGGGATTGTGTAGGCCTACAATGTGTATGCATAATGAGTATTGTCCTTTGAGTGTCTGTACCAAAATCCACAATTGCACCGCAATTGCAATTTCAAATCAGATATATATACGGTATCATTACCTATGGACATTATGGTATTTGGGAACAAGGAGATGGTATACAAATAGGCCCAGCAAATGAAGAAAAAATAAACTGTCAAATTTTTAATTCCGAATATGGTAATTGAATATGCTTAAACTGAAACTGTAAACATCAATTAGCTATATAACCTTCCGAAAATCATAATGTCATTTCATACTGAATAAAACAGCTATTAAAAAGTTATCACATACATGTATTTACTCAGGCCACTCTAATTCACATGTCATGTTGGCCTGTAAAAGTAAATATTGATGCAAGAGGAATGATCTGTTTCACATAATATCATGCAAAAGATTGAACACTTGTCCGTGAACAAGTAAAATAGACCTGAAAACTCTTGCAATATTGTTTTAAAGACAGAACAATGCCTGAGCCTAAAGAACTTTCTCTGTCCTATGAAAAAAGGTCAGTAAAAGCAAAAAGTACTCAAAAAGAAAATATGATGATGAAATAACTATGTCAGATGTTTTCTCTACACTTGGACAATATGTTTAATTCTGTGGTACATGTCCACCGCATCCACTGTAGCAGTAATATCTGTAACTCATATAGGAGCATAGTGTTCTTGTGGCGGACACCGATGGCATCCATGTCACTGCATATAACGCATGCCCATTGCCTATCTTCTGTGATCCTTTTTGTCATGTTTTCTCTAGACAAGTGCTCATCACTGCTTATCATATTTACAAAAGCAAAAGTTTTGAATGTTCCTTTCTTTGTAAACATCAGTGTTTCATATCATCTTGTTCGATATTCAGGCCCACAGGCATATGTTTTGCTGATTGACTTTATGGCACTAAATACCTCTAGTGGCACATCACACCGCACTGCCGCTTGAAATGGATGTCTACATATAGAAAGTTGCAGGATTCCTTGAATACACTTGATCCAATTTCTCAGTTCACCTTGGATAATCGGAAACAACTAACCAATGACGCGCCACGAAAACATAATTCGATGACCCAACAACTCCTTTCATGAAATTTTGTCACAAAAGTCTCCGGCAATCATACTATACTTGCCAATTAGTACCTTTCCATTGTAGTCTAGTACCCATACTATCAACGTAGTATCAGATTAAATAAGTATGCTCGCCAATAAGAATGCGGCAACCGTAAGATTGCATATCATCTTCAAGTGGAATAGGACATTACGTTCATTGTGCAAATTATATTCCATTGTTTGCATGTGAATTGTACATAGGTTGTGTAACTTTTCATCATATATCATTTCCACTCTATGCTCATTCTCATAATTTCACTCATCAGTAGTTACATTTCTGCTGAAAAATAGTCACCCCAGAAACATACCCACATTTCATTGTTTTGAAATAAAAATGAAATCAAAGTTCTCTGCAAATGATTCAGTGTTTAAACCACATGCTCGTTAATGTAATGTCAGCATAGCCTGATATTTTTAAGGGACAAGGGCAGTCTCTCACAAAAAATCGGTTAATTATACTCCATGTCAATGTTATTAAAGATTTCAACATAATTTTTAAGATTTAATTTGTTATAATTCTTCAATGAAATCGAACATTTTTATCTCCCAATTTTCATGGGTTTTTTTTCTATTTTTTTTTTTTATTTTTATCATGCTGTCATCATGGTCAGAAAAAAAGGTATGAACATTATCAAACTCTGGCTGTTAGGTAATGTCTTTGGGCATCATGCGCATAATATGTGACGATAGTATTTGCCTATGAAGTAAGGAAAGCACAGAGATGTGTCCATTTAGCAGACGAACACATGTACATTAAGATGCACTATCTTGAATGTCAGGGAGGCTGGCTTATCTGTTAGTGTTACATATATTCTGTTTGTGCAGTCCTGCCTGTCCAAGCTTGCTTGATCTCCACTGATTTGAAAATTAAACAAGTTCAATCAAAGTTATTTAATCCATGACTTGATTCTTAATATGAACGAGCAATTAACTAATGTACATCCAACTCTAATTGGATTTGAATGTGTGATTAACAATTTTGCCTTAAATATCTGGCAATCACTTTTTTAGAAGTAATAAGGAACTAGATACGGCACACGTCACTCATTATACATGGTTATCCCTGTGCCTCACTTACACTATCATGCATTCTTGCTAAAATGAACGCTTTGTTCATATCAGTCGAGTTTCAAAACACCAGCCAAAGGCTGATGAGACCGAATCTCTGCCTGCGGGTCTGACCATGCAGGAATATAGGCCTACTGTCGAGTTTCTTCCTCTATGGACTGAATCAAAAAGGGCTGTGGAGTTGCAATAGTAGGCCTACTGCACGACTTTAGTATAGTATAAACATATTTATTTTCTCTGGATTGCCTAATAGTACACAGAGACTAATCTTGAGGCTCTCCAGTACATAAAAGGACGCACAGGAATATATACAATACACACTCGACGAGAACAGAAGACTAAATTCACGGCTTGTACACGAATAATACAATTGATGCCAGATAGTGGAGACTTATAATTAGATTATATACTAAATTAGTAGATGAAACGTCTAGATTCTGATAAGAATGTCTGAACAGCCTCAAAGATGAATACATTATCAGTGTCTGGCAAGTCCTCACTACCTTTCAAGAGAATATTCAGTAAAATGTCACTAGAGCACTGAACTATTAAAGTCGGATTTACACCTGGAGCGAGTAAGTGACACACAGTGTTCAGTAGACGGACCCTTTGCACAGTGAACATGGGGCAGAACAAAAGGTAATGTTTCGTATCTTCAGTGGTGTGAGAGCATGCACACGTTGAGGCTGGAAGGCTATTGACATGATGTAAATGGGCATTTAAAACAGAGAAGTTAAGACGTAGCTGCGTGTGGCATATGTTCAGAAAACGACTTCCATGTTAAAGTATGTGGGCTTTTTGTCAACACTTAAGAGTAATAGATTTAATTTAGATTTAAACTGCGGCAGGGAATTGGTGAGACGAGCATCAACCGGGAGGTTATTCCATAGTTTGATAGCAGACGGGAGAAATGAATCGCCGAAGCGATTGGTGGTGAACCTAATTTGGCGTAATTCAGTACGATTTCTCAAAATGCGCCCAGTAGTGAATGCAACGTCACGAGAAACGAGATCATGTATGTATTGCGGAGTTAACCTATTGTACATTTTAAAGAAAAGAATAAGTTTAAAGTATTTCCTCCAGTTTGCCAGAGTTTGCCATTCAAGCTCTTCGAGAATTAAGACACCTGGAGTGTATCTAGTTGCGCCAAGGCAGATCCTGGCTGCCTCATACTGAACAGCTTCTATAGATTGTGACAGGTTTTCAGTGCAATTGTCAAACAGGACACACCCATATTCGAGGATAGGACGAATCATTGTACTGTACAGCCGTATGAGTGTTTGGCGGGAGAGTTTATATTTGAGTCTGCGTAAAAGAGCAAGCCGTTGGCTGGCTTTATTAACAATACGTGTTATATGCTGGTGCTATGACAAGTTACTTGAGAGTGTAACTCCAAGGTGAGTATGTAGAGTGGCCTCAGGTATCGGTGTGTTTCCAAGAAGTAGGGGAGGATGATCTGGCTTATGTCGTTTAGCTGAGAAGGTCATTGAGATGGATTTTATGGCATTAAATGTCATACGCCAGAGCTTGCCCCAACGATGAATTTGTGTAAGATTATAATTAAGGTTTTCAGCTGTGGCCATTGGTTCGTGGACAAGTTCAAGAATACTGGTATCATCTGCGAATAAACGGATGTCACAGGTGATGTTGACAGTGATGTCGTTAATGTAAACGAGGAAAAGTAGGGGACCAAGGATCGAACCTTGGGGCACTCCAGCCTCTATAGGGAGCCAAGGTGAGGTCTGCCCTCCAATAGTAACACGTTGAAGTCGGTTTGAGAGATAGCTTTCTATAAATAGTAACACAGGATCTTCAAACCCCAATTGTTTCAGTTTAAAAAGTAGACCAGCGTGCCAGACTCCAGGAAAACCATACGGGCCTCATGGCCCAACTCAAGGCCACTGTAAATAGTATGAAGTGCGCTAACAAGTTGATTTATGGTGGAATCGTTTTTCTTAAAGCCAGAGTTTTGAGCAGAAAGTAAATTGTTAGAGGTCAGATACTCATAGAAAACGTTATAAACTAGACGCTCAAGTACTTTAGAGACATTACAGAGGAGTGAAATAGGCCTATAATTTTCCTTTGACTGTTTGTTACTTTTCTTAAAAACGGGGCACACGTTGGACCCCTTCCAGGGATCTGGAAAATATGAGTTGGATAAGCAGAGATTGAACAGATCAGTGAGAGAACGTGAGATTGAGGGGGCACAATATTTAAGAAGGGTGTTGCCTATACCGTCAGTACCACAAGCAGAACTGGTTTTCAGAGATTTTAAAATCTTTTCCACATCATTTACTTGCACTTGAAATATAGACAGGCGGGCCTCAGTTCGGAAGGCAAGGTCGGGCAAGGGCTAAGGATTGTCATCATGCGGAGTCTTGCACTGATCAGCAAAATACTTGTTGAAGGTCACTGACTTCTCAATATCAGAAGAAATATTCCTTCCACCGTCAATAAGAGTTGGTATGTTTTGATCAAGTTTGTGACCGAGAATAGATTTGCTAAGGTTCCACCACCTTTTAGAGTTTATCTCTCTTGAGTCTAGTTCAGATCGGAGTTTGGTAAAGTAAAGACGAATGGAGTTTTTTAAAGCGTTGACTGTAAAGTTACGTTTCCGTTTGTATAACTGAAAGAGGCGTTCAATATTTTGAGTAGTGAGGAGCGTGTGATGCCGAGGCTTTTGTGTCTGGCATTTATATCTGTTCCACGCGCGATTGCGCTGCCTTATTAGCCTCTTGATAATACAGTTGATCCAGGGCTTGTTCCTGGGTCGAATGGTGACCACGCGGAACGGAATAAACTGTTTACACGTGCCAATAAATAGGTCTGACCAGTATGACACAGTGTCACTTATGGAGTCAAAAACTGTGAAACCAGTTTCCCAAGGAGCATCAGGGAGTAGGGGAAGGTTGCTGGGATTGGACCACTGCCTCGATTGGACCATTTCTCTCCTGAAGCCCCTTTGTTTCGAGAAGTCTGATTGGTTATTGTAACTACTTCCTTTGAAACTTTCCAGAACGCCATGAAAAGTGGGGGTACCAGTCTCCTCATTTTGCTGTAAATTTATGCAGATTAATGAAACTGTCAAGTCTGATCTAACTTTAGGGTGGCACATTATTGGGTGTAAAATCAAGTTAACAACTCGTTTTGAAACAGAATGTAAGTTGTATCGTAGGAATAAAGGTTCACTTCAGAATGCCAAAACATAGTTCCAGAAAAACATTCGGGGTCAAGGTCAATATTAATTTATTCAAAGTAGTGTCTAGTTGCCTCGATTGGAACCAAAAAACTTCCTTGATTGGCCGTTTGTGCCTTGGTGGTCCTATCGAGGAGATGGTGGTCCAATTCAGGGTACATGTTACTTTTGGTCTAAAAATGGACATATTGGCCAAATTTAAAAAATCATAATTGAAGTTTTAATATTTTCTCGCAATATTAAGCTCAGAATACAAGAATTCAATCCATTTTTACATTGATGGGTCGGCGGTCCATTTGTGGAAACCATGTGGTCCAATCGAAAACGAGGTATCCTCGATTGGCACACTTTCATAAAATCTTATTTTTTGTTGTAATTAAATTATTCTTTACATAAACTGGTCTTTGGTAGTACCATAGTAATCTGCTTATGGATGCCGATTCGTTTCATACTTCAAAACGCAAAAAAGTGTCTTTGTTTTCCTGAAGCAGGCTGATAAAGTTAGGGGGTCCAATCCCGGCGACCTTCCCCTACATTGTTCAAGTTGACAAAATCAGCCCTCTTGAAGTTATGTCGCTATGTCGCAACATGTTAATTAACATGCGTGAATGACCATGACATGCATGAACGAGTGCCAATTTTATTGTTATAAACTTTTATGAAATCTTACGAGTTTGTGTTCATTTGAAAGAGAATGAAATGCTCTTTCCGGCGATGTAACTCACTGCATGACTTGCACAAGCGTTGTTACCCCACCCTGCGTCACAAACAGGGTAAAATACAAAGTGCGCCGGCAGCCAGATGCGTTTTTCGCATCGCGGCAACAAAATCCATAGCATCTTCAAAGACGTTTTGCAGGGCCAAGGTTGACTCTTTCGTTATAAATAGCATATCATTACAAAGCTAGAAACGTGTAGTTTCGAATTCCGAATTATCGTTTTTTTCTTTTTCTTTTTCATTTATTTTTTAATCCGATGAAAAACTTCAATCAGTTTTAAAAAATGGAAAATTTTAAAGACAAAAAAACGATAACACGGATTTTTATAGCCCAGAATCTCTTTTATTCACTGGTATATGTCATTTTATACGAAGACAAAAAACGCGAATGCGAAACATGGATCTGCAAGGCATGTCGTATAAAACGCGAGTGACGCGTCTCCTTGGTTAACCGTCATGGCGCCGCTGCCGAGGGTGAGTACGCTGTTCTTCGTTCAGATTTTCTGTTCCACTTTGGAAAGCCCAGCATGAATAACTGCCCATAATACACTAGTAACTTGTTTCGGCGTTAGTGGGTGCGTTTCGGCGTTTCAGGGCGGTTCCCGGCGTTACACAGCGTTTGCCGGCGTTAGACTGCGTTTGCCGGCGTTAGACGGCGTTTGCCGGCGTTACAAACGCCGGCAAACGCCGACTAACGCCGACTAACGCTGGCAAACGCCGAAATCCAATTAAGCCTTTTGGGGCTCGGCGTTTGCCGGCGTTAGTCGGCGTTTGCCAGCGTTAGTTGGCGTTTGCCAGCGTTAGTCGGCGTTTGCCAGCGTTTGACACCCTTTCAACGCCGGCAAACGCTGCGAAACGCCGACTAACGCCGGCTAACGCTGGCAAACGCTCAGTTGTCCTCTCAACAAGCAAACTCGATGGGATACATGTAAAATTTGAATTCAGTTGAACTGGGATTAGAAGGATCCATGGAAATTTGTGTCTTGTACTTGTACTAATCATCAATGTACTTTTATTTTTTATACTCATGGGCAATACAACATAATTGTCTGTAATATTATGATGATGATTTATCCATTGAGGTGTATGTGTACTGAATGACTTTGCTCATGATCACTGATATATATATATATTTTGGTCACTCCAATCTTGGTTGCAAAGTAAAGACAAACAACCCTGTTTTCAATTTTATTTAAACACAGCACAGCAATTTTTTATTGTTTGTACCCCACAAGTCAGCAATGCATAGCTTCGTGCTAGCATAGATGTAATCCCTGTGAATATAATACATGGAATTTATTATTAAATCCCATGTATTATATTCACCCAGAATCTATGCTAGCCCATACCTGTCAACATTCCACACCTCAAATAGGAAGATTTAAAAAAAAAATTTAAATCCATGGGGGAGATTTGTATTTTAGAATATAATAGAAAATACTAAATTTTTATGCAGGAGATTCTGCCAAATTTGCAAAATTTTGCTTGTAAATAAAAAAATTTGGGTGAAAAAGTGGGAGATTCCCACCTTATGGGGGAAGACTTGACAGGTATGCTAGCCCAAAGCTATACATTACTGACTTCAATATAATACATGGAATTTAATAATAAATTCCATGTATTATATTCACAGGGATTCACATCTATGCTAGCACAAAGCTATGCATTGCTGACTTGTGGGGTACAAACAATAAAAAATTGCTGTGCTGTGTTTAAATAAAAATTGAAAACAGGGTTGTTTGTTTGTCTTTACTTTGCAACCAAGATTGGGGTGACCAATATATATATATATATATATATATATATATATATATATATATCAGTGATCATGAGCAAAGTCATTCAGTACACATACACCTCAATGGATAAATCATCATCATAATATTAAAGATAATTATGTTGTATTGCCCATGAGTATAAAAAATAAAAGTATATTAATGATTAGTACAAGAACAAGACACAAATTTCCATGGATCCTTCTAATCCCAGTTCAACTGAATTCAAATTTTACATGTATCCCATTGAGTTTGCTAGTTGAGAGGACTACAGAGCGTTTGCCAGCGTTAGCCGGCGTTAGTCGGCGTTTCACAGCGTTTGCCGGCGTTGAAAGGGTGTCAAACGCTGGCAAACGCCGACTAACGCTGGCAAACGCCGACTAACGCCGGCAAACGCCGACTAACGCGTTTGCCGGCGTTGAAAGGGTGTCAAACGCTGGCAAACGCCGACTACCGCTGGCAAACGCCGACTAACGCCGGCAAACGCCGACTAACGCCGGCAAACGCCGACTAACGCCGGCAAACGCCGAGCCCCAAAAGGCTTAATTGGATTTCGGCGTTTGCCAGCGTTAGTCGGCGTTTGCCGGCGTTTGTAACGCCGGCAAACGCTGTCTAACGCTGGCAAACGCTGTGTAACGCCGGGAACCGCCCTGAAACGCCGAAACGCACCCACTAACACCGAAACAAGTTACTAGTGATATGTATGAGAATTTCTTTATGAATGCTCCGAGTATTACTTGAGAGTAATTTAGTGTCGGCAATAGGCAAATTGATAGCAAAAATTTGTTCTGATACAGGGAGGGAAAAAGCGTCTGCTATCGCGTCACTGTGAATTTCCAGCCCAAAGAAAAAAAACCCAGAAATTATGGAGAATATACTTGATATTGAAAAAATAGTGGCACAGAATATTTCTAACAGCTGTGTTGATTTGTTCAGTAGCAGTTTTGACCATCGATGGCTTAAGATTAGCAAAGATGATAGTGGATTGTAATTCAACTCGGTTCACTGTCAAAGTGGGAGCTTGACAGTGAGCGATAATAGAGTCACAACATTGGCATACATGTTTTGAAAATTTTTACTCAAGTAACATTTGAAATATTTAGACCTTCTTTTGGCTTTCTTTGAATGGAATTTCACATAATCAACAAAAAATTAATTAGTATTAAAATTGTGATAAGTAAAATATAAATTCTATCATAGGCCTACTTACATTAAGTTGCAAGGGTAAATTATGATTAAGTGGTGGGCTTGGGGGGGAGGGGGCATCATGATATAGAAATTCACCTAGCTCTTTTAATTTAGGTAAAGGTAAAGTTTAAAATATCATTCTAAAATCAAAGTCAGTTTATATTTATGAATATTATTATTATTATTATTATTATTATTATTATTATTATTATTATTATTATTATTATTATTATCATTATCATTATTTTCATCAATGATTATTGTTGTTGTGAAGGTTACTAAAACAAGCATATTTTAATTTTATTTTCAGTCAGTTATAGAGGAGCCTATCTTAAATCCTACTGCCAGGTAATTTTTTTTTTAAATTATGTCATGACTAGGTAATTTTTTTTAAATTATGTCATAACTACTGTAGACTGGTAGTCTGTAGTTGAATAGTAATATTTGGTGAAGGATTAGGTGGAAGGGTGTAGTTTGCAATAGGTTAGTTAGCTTTGCTTTGCCTTTGGTCATGGGATGATGCATGAAACAATTTACATATATCAAACACTTGAAGATTATGATGATGCTTTAAAAAAATCGAAAGAGTGCAGTGCTTGATGACAAATAAATACGCTTTGTAGTGCCAATGTTTAATATTATCTTAAGTAAAATATCAAAATGCAAAATACACTTTGTTAAATAATACAACTTTAAAAAAAGTCATGAGACATTATTTCATGACTGCAGTTTTTCCTTTTGATCAAGGGATGCTGTAGTGCAAAGTACATGTAGGTAATTGAGAGTACAGTGGTACCTGCTATTTGAGACCACCCCTACTGCCAGAAGACAAAATTGTTCTCATTTAACAGTTAGTCTTTTTCTTTTAAATTAACAGAGAAATAGGATGCCAGTGCCTTGAAAGGCTGGTCTCAAAAACATTTTGTGGTCTTTCACGAAATATGGGTTTGTACAGCAGGTAATATTGTATGACACTTCTTATTTTTCATCATAGTGCACAATGAATCAAGATTATCCCATGCATGTTGATGAAAACTAAGTCTCTTTTTTTTCTTGATAGCAACCTCTTGTCATGAACATGGAATATATAATGTTATTTATAGATTTATGATTATGTCATAAGGCATAAAGAAATGAGTTTTGCACACAATAGGGGTCTTTGTTGCATGTGTGTGTTATCTCACTTTTTTGGGTGAGATGGACATTCGAAGCAATCGGCATTGACTGGGCATGGGGACATCTCAGGCAAGTGCTGAATGTGGACAGTGTTCACTACAAGAGGGTTTCCCTCATTGCACTGTGGGGCATGCACATACACATAGACAAGGTCATTACCTTCTCTAAACCTATTGTGTCCACACCTCATATAAAGTAGGTAAACTCTGACACAACCAGCATTGCCAAAATAATAACTTAAATTGTTTTTGAATATGTCAAATTAAATAAAACGTTAAGAAATTTCTTTACTGTAAATTTATATGCAAAAATAATGGAACACTTTGAACAGTGTTCCTTAGAACAGATAAACAATATTAAACATTCATCTGGAATTAGTGTCTATTTTGCTCTGGTATACCATGTCATTAATTATTACTCAATTTATGCTGGTTGCTAGGAGTTTAATGTTATCAAAATTTAAGATAACATTTTGGCTTGTTCAATCAAGTCAGTTAATGTAAACTACAAATGTCTAGTGTATGAAGGTGATGGCATGGAGTTACAGTGGAAAGTTGATTTTACAGACCATTTTTTCTGGACATATCATTAACAGGCTTATTTCCTGTCTGAAAACTTAAAATGCTGAAGTACCAATGGGGACATTCAGTAAAATAACCTTTTGACAGTCCCTATGTCTGTTAAGTCAATTATCAACTGTTTTGTGTTGTTAAAAAGATGAAACTCTGATGCACATGCCCACACGGAGACCTGGCGGTGAGAACAGCAGTGTGGGGTCACTTTCATCCACTATTGTGTTTGGTCGATGGAAAATACAACTCATCCATGTTCATTTAAAAACAAATAGTGATTTTTGTTTGCAATGAGGTTTTCAAGCACTTGCCTACTCTTTGTACCCATGTTATGAGCATTTTCCACAGAATTTGTTCA
Organism: Hermodice carunculata; assembly: GCA_964020975.1. NCBI lineage: Eukaryota > Metazoa > Annelida > Polychaeta > Eunicida > Amphinomidae > Hermodice > Hermodice carunculata. Next base: position 33,270,154 of record OZ026629.1, read on the forward strand.
TGCTGGCAAGTCTCTCTCTCTCTCTCTCTCTCTCTCTCTCTCTCTCTCTCTCTCTCTCTCTCTCTCTCTCTCTCTCTCTCTCTCTCTCTCTCTCTCTCTCTCTGTTAAGGCCAAGCTTGTTAAAAACTATTTTTTTCTTGTCAGCCTCCTTTCTTACTTTGCACCTCCCTTCATGTTAAATGTGATGTATGATTTGCAGAAAAATTGCATGCAATGTTAAGAAATGTATTACATACAAGTTTGAAAAAAGACATGTGAGAAAAATATTGTGTTGTGTTTGGTTGCTCGCTCCTTAGGTTTGAAAACTCAGCTGATATGATGCATAGACTTAAACAGGCATGGCCTGATTACAACCATTCATGCATATCCCAGTTGAAAGCACATATTGTCTTTCACTATCTTCTGGCACAATAAATATTTCTTCTTTTTTTTTAATAACATATCAAATGTCAACATCTCCTCTACATTCTAACAAAAACAGACTTAACTGTGTGTGTGTCTCTGTCATCTTGGGTTAAAAAATCACTTTTAAAAGTCAAATCTACTTATTGAATAGTATCATAATATGAACCAATATTTTGGTCCATTTTCTTAGATCCTTACAAATTAAACAAAAATTTGACAGAAACAAATTCTGGCTTTATTGTCTTTTTCATTCATAGGCCTAAGTAATTGATCATTGTTTCAGTCTGCAGATTATGCCTGAAAAGAACCCGACAACCCCTGACATTCATTCATGTGTAATCGCAAGCCAAATAACTTCACCTCTTATATGAACCATCTATTTTTGGATTCATGTTTCATGTATTTAAACTCTTGCAGTGCCGATTTTGAAACTGAATCAACAGCTTGCTTGGGCACACCTTGCACACACTGTGTGCAAAGTGCACCGAGGCAAGCTGTTGACTGAGACCATGATTTATAAAACAAAATTTAGACCAGGCATGCTGGTACTTAAATGAAAGCTCTTTTGATGTAGAATTTGAATAAGAGTAGTTTCTATGTATACTTCATATCTGTATACAGCATCACATTACTGTAGAAAATTATTGCTGCAATGCATTGGTCAAATTACATTCAGATTTAGAATAAATGTACTGAGTGGTATAGGCCTACTTGCAAGATTCAACTATACACACACATGTGTGTGTGTGTGTATAGATCAGACTTTCACGTGAATGTTATAAGTTGCAGGGATTGTGGTGTAAGGGACTATGGATGCTTTCTTTCTTTGATAAAGATTTTCAAAATTCAACAGGTCAAAAGCATAAACTTTGAAAATGAAATGAGAACTTGTCAAAGTTGATTTCCCCCCCCCCCCCCATTTTGGGTGTAAATTACATTTTCTAAGTTCAAAGTGTTAAGTTGTTTCTTCTTGCATACTTACAGGAGTACAAAGTTAGTTAAGTCTAACATTTCATTAACAAAACACAGCAAAACAACATGAACAGAAGAAAGATTTATGGGACTATGCATATTTTCATGCCAGAATTTTCAATTTTGTACATTCTCTTAGGGCTATGATTAAGACACAATTTAACAATTTTAGGGGAAGGCAAATTTGCTTTAGTATCCAAATTCAAGGTACTAACGGGGGGGGGGGGGTGAAATCTGCATGTACCTTGCAACAATGGTAACATGTATGTACCACTGAATAAAATGTATGCATGTGAGTCTGTCTATGTATTTGGTACTCAAGACAGAAATTGTTCAATTTATTTTATATCCTCTGATTAGGAATTAGTTTTGTATCTATGCATGCTGCTGTGAATGTTACACAGTAGAAAGAATGCTTTTGTCACATTGTCTTGGTCACATTATGAGCATAATCTCCAGTCATGTGTTAGTGATGCAATATTTTTATATGCATGTCATTGTTGCTTACAAGTCTAACTACATTTTAGTTAAGTCAGTGTCACATCTGTTTGTTAACACATATCCACTGGTCAGTAAATTTGATGTCTTTGGCTTGTTTGGTTCAATAAATGATGATGTTACAATGGTGTAGAACTACATGTATTATGTGCCAACTGTTCTACAAAAGAAGTGAGCTAAGTTTATAGCAGGGCCCATTACATATGCATAGTTTTACTAGCACAAAAATTGTAGTAAATAGAAGGAAACAATGTTTACATGGCAGACATGAAATCCATGTTTGTATGTTTACATAGTGATGTGTTCCAGTGCCACTGTCATGACTCTATACAATTTTTTCCAAGGAGATCCACAGTGAGCAGCTGAGCACAGCAACAACTTCTCAGTGCAGGAGTACTTTATATGCATGTACCTGTATTTTCTTCACTTTTAAGATTTCAAAAGTAGCTGAGGTATTATGCACTTGGCCAGAAAAATTAAGGACTGGTATGCAAAGGATGAAATTGATACAGGCCTACCCCAGTCCTAAAGGACTCTATAGACTTTTTGCATGATCAAAAGCATAAATTTCAAGCTCATTTAAAACGTGTTGTTATCTCAAATGGAGACTATGATAACTGAGATGCCAACCATTACTCTTTTGGGGAAATCATTGCTATTTTATCACAAATATCACTCCATTATTAATATTTGCTGAAGAAAGCTAGTCCTTTTGCCCTTTCCACGACACACATAAACATTTAGGTTTATAATACATGTATTCAGAATATGCTAAAATGTCATTGAAAAGTAATAAAATCAGTATAGATATATACTTTTGTCAGTTGAAGGGATTCAAATGAGTTCTCTGTCAAGAAAACATTTCCATTTTGGTACTAAATTTTTTTATTTTGATTAAGTTGACTTGTCTATCAATACTCACATATGAAACTTTTCTTTTAATAGTATTGTGTAGTCAATACTTTAATCATCATCCAACAAGTCACTTGTTGAATGATAAATAACTCAAAAGCAAAATTCTACATGTAGGTCGGCATTTCTGGTGAGAATAGCTCTCCCTGTTATCTGTCATTGTGATGATTAAGGTAGTCGCTGCATAAAAGGTGACATGGTGTTTTGTCTTTTATATGTTGCAGGAGACCACATGTGAGGAAGCAGAATCACCACCACTGGATCCTGTCTGTGAGGAAGCTGGGGTAACCATTGAATTGTGGAAGAAATGCATCCAAGGAGAGTTGATAGGTGTTTTGCCACCGCGGGAAAGGATGTCACATGGGGTTGTTAGCAGATTGGTAGTTGGTAGATTGGTCCAGAAAGATTGTCGTTGATGAATGGTGGGGGGGGGGGGCATTTTGATTTATTTTCACAATCACACAAATGGATTTCAGACCTGTGTTTTTGGTATTATATGATAAAATTGCACCAGAAGGCCCTCTCATCTGAAGGAAGATTCAAGTATAACATACAAAATAGTGAAAATGCAGTGTCGTCAGCGGAAAAGCCGTGGCGTCTTCGGAGAATCTATAATAATCATACAAAATTTATAAATATACATATTAAATTTGGCATTTTCACAATCACACAAATGGATTTCAGACCTGTGTTTTTGGTATTATATGATAAAATTGCACCAGAAGGCCCTCTCATCTGAAGTAAGATTCAAGTATAACATACAAAATAGTGAAAATCCAGTGTCGTCAGCGGAAAAGCCGTGGCGTCTTCGAAGAATCTATAATAATCATACAAAATTTATAAATATATATATTAAATTCGGCATTGAACACCCTTTAAATGGATTGCACCCACTTTGATGTTGCATAACAGGATATTAGTGACCCATAATACCTTTACATGTCACTAATGATTTACCTTATACTCTAAGTATTAAAAAATTGGTGTCGTCTTCGGATAATCAGCGGCATCTTCGCAAAGGATAAATAATTATACCCAAATTTGTAAATATTTATTATATTCTGCATTTTATTGCGTTATACTGTTAGATTATGTGTTCCAGATTGACAATATTGCAGTTTATAAAATGATATGGCTTATAGGATGACAGGGTTTTGATAGAAATACCTGGCAGTGAAATTGGCAAAACGGGCACTTTTTGACACCTCGGCGGATGGCCTCTGTCTGTGTCGATTTTCAAAAGCTGTAATTTTTGTGAAAATAAAGTTATGAAATGTGTAATTTTGTATTTGTTGTTAACTTTTTTAGTTACATGCATAACAGAAATTTCAAGGCTCTAAAAATGAAACTTTTGAAAATACAGAACTTTCAAAATTGCAGCAAATAAGCCATTTTTGATGTTGCCGCGTGAAAAAAAACTAAGTCCAGAGTCTAAAAATGAAAGTTGAGACCCTTGAAATTTCAAAATGATACATATATATCTCACTGTTTTTTTATTTTTTGGCGTATTTATCAGGTTTTTGCACAAAAATGAAAAATAAATGGTTTTATGAAATAACGTGGAAAAAATGGGAGAGAAAGATGATGTTTTGTAATGTAAGGGAACAGGTCTTTCGGGGTCGCAACGCAAGCCCCATCTCCAGAAGACACATAAATTGATGTATCTCGAGAAATATTTGACCATTTTCAATAATTTTGGTACCATTGAAATGCATTTTGAGAGTACTATCATATGAAATGAAAAAATCAAAGAAAGGGGCAATTTGAAAATTCTGTGCCTCCCCCTACTAGTAGGTTGGCAGAGTACTCCGACACACGAGTAGGTTCGGATAGGAGCTGATGCAGGTTGTTTTGAGCCAACAGATCAAAGAGGCGCTGTCCGAGTTCACTGTCGGTGTGGGGGAGAATCCCAGCTTACACAGCGATCGTTAAAATCACCTGTTATTAGGAGTATTTTAGGGTTAAGTTCGATAGCAGACGAAATGGAGTGAGATAAATTGTCCGGAAATAGGTCTCTCTCTCTGCGGCAGATTGGCCTGCTGGACGATAATAAACACCTAGAATCAGTTTACCAGAAGGGACAGTAATTTCAGCCCAGATACATTCACTACTGGGAGTTTCCAGCTCCGCACATCGTCTTACAGGTAGATTGTCTTTTACATACAGGGCAACCCCTCCCCCCACACCAGTTTCACGATCCTTACGTAGTGGGGTTTGAAAGCCTTCAATTGCCAATAAAGCATCAGGGTAGGAAGTATCGAGCCATGTTTCAGATAAAGAAATGACTTCCAAATTTTCAGACTCCGCCAAAATACTTATTTCTTCGAGTTTACCATCAGATTTTAAGCTACGTACGTTAGCATGGCATACAGAAAACTCATTAAGAACAATATTATGAACTGGACCAGGGTTTGGATGAATACTCGTGGAAAGCACCCTAAATATAAGAACTGTCACATGTCTCAGATGGCATAGACATTCGGTAAGTAATACTGCGGCAAATACAATGAGGAAGGTAAAAGAGAGGATGAAACTATGATCGTGATATGAAAATGTAGACACGTTGGCAGACATGGACAGGAACATATACCCATCTTTGTTAAGAAATAACCCTACCACAGCTCTATATTGATTTAAACAAATGCCCATAAGGGGGTATCATACTGGTTAATGTCCGTCGCTGAACACTGTGAGACACAACAGAAAATAAATGCATTCATGTTTACAAAAAAACCAATAAGTATATGACAATATATGCTGGAGAATATAGTCTTCAAAACAACAAATAAAGTACCGGTAACATAAACAAGAGCACGAGAGAGTGCAGAAAACAAAAAGTGTACAGACATGGCAACAAAAGAGAGCAAGATCATCACAAGTGTAATGATGTTCATATGAAAATGATTGTAAATCTGGATGTAAGTTAAATCGGAGTTTAACAAATATAACCTGTAGTTGTACCGAATATCATATCTGTAAATGAATGAGGCATTTAGCTGAGTTTACATAAGGTATGGAGATGCAGAGTGGCAAGAAAAAAAACGGCTACTATGATAATTGATATTGTAGCAATTGTTGAAATTTTACGCTCGTTTAAAACAATCTGTGTGAAGCATGTTCAAAGATCAGTTTCAACTGTTGTAATATGGTAAGAATACATAACCGTGATCCTCCATATGTACCTTTGAACAGGCAACTCGGAGAACATAGGCTGCATGTTCTCTGTTACCCGGGGGTTTCCTTCAGACTTCACCAAGATACAAATACAAATCCTTTCAAATTGAATCCAGACCTAATTCCATTCGCAAACGTAGGCCTACATATTCTTTTCCCATCCCGAATAGGACACATTGTCACTAGCTAGTCGAGACGGAGATGCTTGTGGTCATGCCGTACCGATTTAGACAGTGCCATTACCATATCCAAACCGTAGTCCTAACAAAACAAATCCAAGTCAATTCCGACCAAAGGCAATGTTCCTTGGTATGTATAGCTGAAACATATAAGTTTATAGTTCGTATTTACCCAAAAGAGACCAAAACGTAAGTGCAAAGGTCCATAGGGGGAAAAAAACTTGATCTAGTTTTCATATGACAGAATGCAAAAAGTTTTGTTTGAAATTATAGGCCTATTTCAGTAAATTGGCTTGAACAGTTGCATCATTCATGCATTTACAGGATCATAAAATTTATGAAAAGGGACCAAAATTTGCTGCACATCAGAGAATTTGTAAGTGGAGGTTCTTAACTTGTTGAAAATGTCAATAAAATTCAGTATTTAAAAAGGTACTACTTGCAACCACCATCTCAACAATGATCATCATCCATATAAGTCCACAAAGCGACACCAACATCAATCCATCAGAAAAGCCCTCTAGGCCTAAAATGACCATCAATAAGAATCTAAACATGATTATATAATTCGATGTGTTTTAGGCATGTAGTTAAAGACATGATGTTGTTTTAAAGGAGATGGAGGTCAAGGTCGCTTGTTTATATGCTTATCGCACCTATAAAAGTATAGGCCTAAGTCCTGGTGATTTTCCAGTGATTTTGCCCCCCCGTGGACGCTTGCTATAAAATGACTATAGGCCTAACCCAGAAGAAGCCGGCGACACCGTCCCAGTGCAAAGTCCATTTGTACCTCGCCAGGACGCTTTCCCCTGCTCCCCCCCCCCTCCCCCCCAAGTGGTTTAAGCCTTGCAGACGTGTACCAAGCAGGCGCCGTCACTCCTGTCGGCTCGTGTCATGCTGGATGAATCGAATTTCGCTTGGTGGCACTGGCAGCAGTGACACTTTGTGACATGTTTCGATTAGGTCAAGAAGAGTTTATAGATATTCTAGCGTGTCTTCAAAAAACAAGACAGCACAATATTTTTAGATTGCGTTTGCATTGAACTTGAAGCAACTGATACATTTTTTATGTAGTGTGTGTGTGTGTGTGTGTGTGTGTGTGTGTGTGTGTGTGTGTGTGTATTTGGAAGATTTACATTAGGCCTACATTGTGCTTTAACTTGGATATCAAGTCTGATAGATACGCGTTGGTTCATTTATTTTTATGGACCATTTTAAAGAACAGGATCAACTTAACATACTGCCCATTTTTGCACAGTAGGCCAGCTAATTTCATTAGGGACCGACCATTTGATACTTGGGAGGGGGGGGGGGCTATGCATTTTATTTTTAAAAAATATGTACGTCCCAACATTGCTGAAAAAAATAATGTCCTTCGTAGTGTCACCTGAAAAAAATAAAGTACGTCATTCCTCTCTAAAAAAATACTGCTTCAATAAAACTTGGAATCCCCCAAGTTATTCCTTTATTACATAACATATCTTTATTACATGTGATGGAGACCTCAAATCTACCCATTCACATTCACTGACCTAGATCGGTACAGTTATCTTGCACCCCGTGACCTCAGTGCCACGGATGGTTAGAAAGTTCTCAAACAACCAAATTTGGTTGAAATTTTCTTCTTACCTGTCCTCCCAGACAGGTAGGCCGGTTTGATTGGACGGTCGAGCAAACGTTCGCACAACGCACTAACCAATTTACGTTGGAAATGTGGTGTTACGTCCAATATAAATAGTACGTGCGGTTGACCGTTACTTCAGCAGCTGATGAGCCTAGTCATAGGCGAAACCGGTCCTACTACTGATCCTCTTAGGATCCCAACTTGAGTTTGCTTTTTAGCCTGGCCGAGTAAAACATTGCTTTAATAAAAAGATAGTATCAATAGTGGCATTTAGATTTTTTATATACGTACATGTCTGATTCTTGAAATATCTGATACATCCACGTTCCTAGTCTCGTTTTGGCTAACCAAGAAAAAAAACTGTTTATTTTCCCATCAAATTCCGTGTATTAGTGGGTCAATAGCTTTCCTTGAGAACTTGGAAGCCCACCATTTGTTGCGAAATGCCAATTTGAATGACGCAGAAGAGTGATCTTGTTCTATTGCTTTACAGGCTATATACATTGTGCAGATTATTCTGTAACCCAGTATGGATATGGCAATTCTATACAGGTAAATGCAGAATATCAAATTATTAAGGATAGTCCTGCAGTCATCACTCCACCTATTTGAGACTTAGAGTAAATATCATAAAATATCTAAATATTAATACAAGAAAAGGATTTTCACAATGCTGTTAAAGTTTTAATTTCACACGGCCACTCAGGTATCAATACCCTGTCCCCAGCAAAAGAAATGTGAAGCATCAATTGTTAAATAGTTCTTAATTATTTGAAGGCAACGATAGTAATTTTAGCATTTTAATAGTACTATCCTGGTTTGGAAAGACACGTTGATAAAATTATCAATCTTGAATTTTCTTCCATTGGATACTATTGCATGGGGAATGTATGAACATTACTTTCAAACCAAGTGCCCGTAGACTTCCATCGACTTTCATCAGTCTACAATAGTCTTTTATCATGTGACAAGCCTCCCCATAGGGGTGAGAGGTCATACGATCTTCAGAGCTGAAAAAAAACACGGTGGATGCCAGTTAAAAGCTTCTCACAAAGGAATACAAAGTTCCTATGCGTAGGGGTTTAATTCACATTTCACAACAAGTGCCTCTATTCCGTTAGAGTAGACTCTGCCAAAGGTGACTATATCATGCACTCAATCAACTCAACAAAATATAGGAGATTTGGTAGATAAGTTTTTAGCACTTTATTGCAGTAACTTGCATAAATTAGTCTTCACGTGATGCACATATGCATAGTATGAATAAAAATCAAAATTGTATGTGAATGACTTAGATCAGGTTGCTATTATCAAGCCATCTGTTTGATACATCCAGGTGCTTGAACAGATCAAAATGGTCAATTCGTTGCAAGCATTTACGAGAATGGTAGGAAAATACAATATTTAATATGAATTTGGCTCGATAATCTTGTAATTCCTATAAATTAGGGCCCGAAAACTTCCGTCAATAATAGTAACAAAAACCTGTTCAAATCTTGGGCTCTAGAGCACCCATGGGTGGCCAAGACATAAATAACTGCAACTAACCCTTTCAGTACCACATTTGGACGTCGACTGAGTCAACAGCTTTCCTTGGCGTGGTCTGGGCGCAATGCGCCCAGGGCATGCCAAAGAAAGCTGTTGACTCAATCTTCCTTCAGGGGTTCACGGTTGGCAGGGCGGCCACGCTCTTGCCTTCCACCTCTGCGACCTGTGTTCAAATCCCGGCCTTGGCAGCATGTGGTTGGAGTTAACTACCTCTCCGATCGTGAACGGTGGTTTTCCCCAAGATCTTCGGTTTCCTCCACCAATAAAAGGTAGAAAAGTATATGCCAACATCTCTGCCTTGGAGAGGGATTAATATAGGCTTTGCCAGATTTCCAATCCATGTAAAACACATGTGTCTATACTTTTCCTTCAGGGTGGAATGAGTTAATACCATATTTTCTGTACTGGTTCATCCAGATTGGGTATATATTTATTAACAGAAAAACTATATTTACTAAACTAGTTCATCTAGATTGGGTGCAGACCACAATTAGCTGGTGGCTTGGCAGGATACATATAGGTGTGAATATGAAGAAATAACAATAAGAAACACTACTTTTTCAGAATGTCACTTTATTTTTGCAGAATCCAAAGTACACAAGAACATTGAATATAAATACAATACTGCTTAATATATTAGCATGTTTCAACTATATATATATATATATATATATATATATATATATATATATATTAGAAGAAACATACAGCATTTTGGTTGCAAAAATAAGAATACATGTTTTTGTTGATCATGTTGACTAGACAAGATACTGAATTATCATATTTTTAGTAATAATAAGCAGAATTGATTGGTTTATTATTCCAAAATATATAACCACACTCAGTGTCTCTCGAGCAAACACCTGGTATTTTCATCAAACAGGTGATACGGTTTATGTCGATATTGTTTGTGCGAGCGAGCCTTGCTTTCGAGTGCTAGCAGAAAAGTTTGTGCAGCACGAAAATCAAACAGGTGATACGGTTTATATCACGGTTTAGCAGGCGAGCAACATAATTATTACTAAAAATATGATAAAATCGTTATCACAGGCTAGCTTCACGTAGTACGGAGTTTTACTCGGCCTTAGTCAGCCATAGCACATTTGGGCTTCGCCCTATGTGGTATGGCTGGCAAAGTCAGGTTTAACTCCGTACTATGTTCAGCAAACCTGTGATAGTTGATAGTACCATAGTTCACTGGTAAACATAAAATGCACAAATTAATGTCTCCTTTACGCCTTCAATATACAGTTAAACCTCCCTATACCGAACACCCTTGGAACCAAAAAAAAGTGTTCAGTATAGTGAGGTGTTCGGTATAGGGAGGTCTGCTTACATTGGAAGTATATACTTGGGACCAAGAAATGATGTTCAGTATAGAGAGGTGCTCAGTATATGGAGGTGTTCGGTGAGAGAGGTTTTACTGTACAATATTAATTTTCCAAAATACCAAATGTTGTGTTTATTTCGTCTTCATTGATTGTACTGTAAAAGTTAACCCTAAAGCAGTTCAAGAACATGTGCATCCCACTAACTTCTTCACCAAAAAAAAAAGGCACGTTGAGGTCAGAGGGAAAAAAATTATGTACATCTTGTGTGCATTAAAAAAAAAGTACGTTGATACAAAATGCATAGCCCCCCCACCCCACCCCCGTAAGTATCAAATGGTCGGTCCCTTAAGCAAGAGCAAACCGGGAGTGTGCTTTCTGGCATCCATGGATACATCTGCGAGGTGCATCGAACTGATTCCAATAAATCGGAAAGTACACCCGAACAGTTGTCAAAGAGTACGGCAAGTCATAATCGTGAAATTCATGTTTTGGGGTAAAAAGTGGAAAGTCGCCTGTAATGGTGCACAATTTCTAGCTCTTTAATTTCTCTCTGAACGTGTGAAAATTGACCGTCCTGCTCTATATCGTGGCCATTCTTACATTTCGGGAGGCACACAAGATGTACTGAGAAGGCTGGCAAACGCTTATTCGTATTTCCCAGCCTTAAGTACAAATTCTCAAGTAAAACTCTTACTGGACTTTATAAATATAATAATATCATTATTGAGTCGCTATGAAGACACACGAGGATCATATATTACCCCGAGAAAATTGGTTTCGTCTGCAGAGTTTTATGTCGCAGTCCATATTGTCAGTTATGTCGTTTATATAAACTAGAAAGAGCAAACGATGGAGCCTTCATAGGCTTCAATCGCAAGCATGTATGAAGACTGACTACTAGGCCTATATTGCAAATAAACCTGGATATTTGTATAACAACAATACACAGCAGACTGTCGTTATGTTTTAAAAGCGTGTTTAGTCGAAGCAGTGCCTGTTCCGGAACATTTTAATGAGAGATTTAAATCATAGACTTCGCAGAAAGAGACATTGACAAAACAAAAACAAAAAAACAAAAACAAAAAAACGTGCAACTGATCGGTTCATACTACAAATGTTGCTCCGTGAGTATATTTGGTGTTGACGGAGTATTCGGTGTCTTTGGCAGGTTGTACACTTGAAATGAAAAACATACATTAATATTTTGATAGTTTTATTCGTTTTAATTTAAATGAAGGAAAAAGTCTATGCAGATGGTATCAACCGAACATATGGTCGCCACGAAATAAAACAACCTGAATCCTCATGGTGGGTTGCATGTCTTATTCTGCAAACAAATGTCACTTTACCTTGTAAACTTGCGGATCGGACATGCGGGATTTGCGCTGTCATCGGTGTAACCGTATAAATCAAAATCATTTCTCCATGTATGATAACAAACATGTTTGCGCTTGATGTTGTCAATTACCTATCTATTCAAACGCCTGCTTACAGAGTGTCTGTTTCGACATCGGGTGATTTCATAAAACATACAGAATGTTAACTTGTGCATGCTCAAAAGTTTCGTGAATCGTGTTCAAAAGGTAACATTTGAAATATAGAGTGTTTTGCTTAGCATCAGTTTCTGAAATACTAGTATATCAATTGAGATATGAATAAACTGAGATTAAAATATATTATATATATATATATATATATATATATATATATATATATATATATATATTAACCACTCACATGTAAATATAAGACACACAGCATTAACTATTAACTTTCTACGCAGTATAGGATTTCATTGTCATGCTTGATACACCCCAATTGTTACACCATACTTAAAAATTTCCCGAAAATATGAAACCACGCCCCCTGAAGCTTGGACCCATATTCTGGCCCCCAAACACACTTTGCTATCTATATATGACCAAATACATAATGCCACACCCCGAATATAGCTGACTACGCGTGTTTTTCATATTTTCAGGTTTCAAATCTACCCAAAATCGATCATTTTTTACATGCACACGTCACGTCTGACAACGACCCACATTCTTCACATACCGAAGTGATTTGATGTTGAGGGGAGTAAATGAAAATTTCCCAGAACCAAGTGACCACCCTACCAAATAGTGAAATGCCTAATCTATCAGACTATATTCGTAAAACTGGCTTTAAAGACCAGTTCATATCATTTTTATCGCTTTTCCTAACATTCCTTTAACCGGGCCACCTGTCAATCATTGAACTTCCGGTTAGCAGGATAACTTTGTAAACACTGTGACGGCCGCACACACACTAAGGTGATTCACGAATTTTCGAAACTATAAATGCAATATGCATGGATACGTTAATATTATTGTACTAGTTATCCAGAAAAGTGGAGAGCGTGATAAAAAGTAATATAAAATTAAATTTGAACACCGAAAGACGTGCTTTAGCGGGCTGTCATGTGGCAGCCATCGTATTTTCAGCTAATCACAATATGAACCAGTCATTTCTCCGAAACATAACCAAGCGGGACTCGATGGGGGTTTTGAAATTAGGACCTGGCACGCAAGGACGTTTTTGTGATAACAGAATCATATAAATGTGTTTCAAACCATTGAAAGTCAACTTTTACAAATCTTTAAATTGAGGTTGTAAGAATTCTGACCTTCCTATGCATGACTCGTTGGTGCTGACATTCAAAGATTATATGTAAACAAAGCCCATCAGGAGTTCTCGTTTCGCATTGGAGCATCCAGATGGCTGGTTTCGATTTCTGTGGCGTATCAGCCGTTCATACCGTGATACAATACAACTTAAAGCCCTGATTACACCAATATGGTAAATTGAAGCAGCACAGCAACTTTGATGGCGCTACACGTGGTTGGGAAACTATTAAGAGGTGTTTTCGGCTGTACTCCAATGTGCACTGCTTTAGTGGTAGGCTGGTTCCACAGGCGCTCGTAATTATATGCTATAATCATTTGGGTCAATGCCGTTCAGTCAGTCGAGCTTTCGTGCTAATATACGCGGGGAGAGGTGCGTAAAGTCTAGGGTGGACCTGGGACATCTATGCATTCAATGACCCACATAGGGCCATAGCTGCAATAAAATATTGTGTATTCATCTGTGCAGTCAATCATTTGTGCTGATAAGATGGTGGCGGATGGGCCTAAAACCACAACGTCGTCACGTGGAACTCCTCGTCCTACATATAGGAGCTCCATGTGACGACGTTGTGGTTGATTATATTAGCACGAAAGCTCGACAGACTGAACGTTACGCAGTGCCTGTGGCTGGTTCATCATTTTTTCTGCACTGCTATAGTAGTAGGCGGGTTCATCATTTTTTCCATAGCCAAGGTCACGTTCGAAGATCTGCATGTTTTTATATTTAACCAATTTTAGCTTTTTTAAATTTAAATTAATTTTTTTTAGCAGTTTCAAGCTTTCCTTTCCCCATGAAAGACCCTGCCATTGGGAGTACAACTTCCCTTATGAATCGCCAAATGCACTTGTATGTATAAAATATGTATAGACCAATTGGTAAATAATAGGTTGAATATTAAAATAGGAAATTCGATGCAAAGTGGCTTTTATTTATGATGCTTGAATTTTAAATTTGGGTAAACCATGCTTCGGATACAGATAAACGATTCATCTCTTTTCCTGCTATTGCGACTGAAGTCGAACTGCTGTGAATTATAATTAGGATAGTAGATTCATGTTTCGTGTAAAAAGACAAGACATTTTATTCAAGTAGCAGCATACCTGTAGTGACATAAGATGACAGTCCAGGTCAACAGCTTTTCCCGGCGCTCTTTGGCCACATTGCACGCCAAGCGCTCGGAAAAAGCTGCTGACTCAAATTTGAGAATTTGAAGTCATCGGTTATGATGGATATCAGTTATAGCCTTGACCTCTAGCCTCTGAGCTGTCCTTGGTGGTGAACCTTTCCTATATGTTTGCCTGTGGATCCTATACTACATTTGTGAATGGCATGCCTTTCATCAATTAATCTCTTAGTCGGATGCAAAAATTGACATCCCATACCTACAGGTACATTTTATAAGTGCTGCTCCTTCTAAATTACCCCTCCCTCCCCCCCCCCCGCCCCGCTTTTTGAAGCGGCTTGTCTGTGTTTGGTTTTGCATAAATAAACTGTGGTGAAGCTAGTAGTAACTAGCTCAGCGCCAAATATTAGTTCTAATTTTCTGTCCCATGCCAAATTTTAACATCACTTTGTGCAAATGATTCAAAGGTTCCTTTGAAATATTCATAGATCCATTTATAGTGGATTGCAGAAATCCAAAGCACATCGCAGTGACAAATGCATTTTGACAGGGTTCGGGATAAGAATAATAGAAAAACACAATATGTTAATACATCTCACAGCATAACGACGAGTAAAAGGTCGTTTTTGACGTACTCTGTAAGCACGGGGCCTATGTGGTTAGACTTACCTTGACAGGCACGTGATACAAATAACTTTCGGTGCTGGTCTTTGCATGGGAGCTCATTGTTGGTGAAATTAATATAGATAGAATTGTTGTATTCATTAGATTAAGTTTGTTTGTGTGTTTGCCGTAACAACAGTCATTTGTTTGGTCGATTCTGCGATTTAACAGATGCACAACTGTTGAACTTGCAGACAGTGAAATTAACCCAAGACAACAGACGTTAAGGTTCTCGTTATTGCGTTAGCACAAAATATCTAGTCATCTCACGGTACAAGGCCTCAGACATTTAAGAATTATTGGTACAAAAATACGTGACAGTTAGTTAAGACATGGCTACCCGACTAAGATTTGCATCAATTAGATGTCTCATCATGGTAACCATTTGCTCAGCTCCAATTCCAAAGGCTTCGAAAAGGGATAAAAAAATCAATAGCTTTTAGCAGTTGATTCTCATTCCCCTCTCCATAGTATTTCGTCAGAACATTTGTTATGCGTCCCAGTGACATGGTTTGCCTTCTGAGGATCTTGATATCCGCGAGATGTAGGCAAGAAAAAGGTGATGAGTCAAGAACCAGGTCAGAACGTCGATCCCATGAGCAATACCAAAGCCAACAGAGGCGTTATAAATAATTGCTCTTGACATCCCTTCTCTTTGAGTTGGCTCCATGTGAAGAAAAACATTTGACCCCGACGGCGTCTTGCTGGTGATGGCGTGACATCAGAGAGTAATTGATAAAATTTTCTTACCGTGCTTCAAATCTGGATAGCGTGGCATTCAGGAAAGCATTTTATATTTCGATTCATTGTTTGTGTCTTTGTTTTCTGTTTTGCGGTTTGGGGGAGGGGGTGTTTGTTTTGTTGGGGTTTTCATTGTTTTGTTTTGGTTTTTTTTTGGGGGGGGTGTTTTTATTTTCATTTTGGTTGTGGTTGTGGTTTTGGATTTGGGGGGGGGTTGTTTTTTTTTTGTTTTTTTTTTTTTTTTTTTTTGGTTTTGGGTTTTTTTTGTTGTTTTTTTTGTTGTTGTTTTTTTTTTCTTTTTTTGTTTTGCTTTTTTTGTTTTTGTTTTTGTTTTTTGGGCTTTTTTAACTTTTCTGCTGTTATTTGCTGGTTTCTTTGTTTTTTGTATGAATTGGCTTAGACACAAGATCCAACATTTTACTTCCAAACTACAGAGATACGTGTCATAAGTTTGTGTGTAAATAGAAATCAGATGTAAAATGTGTTTTAAAGTATATCAATGCTATTTGTGCTTTTCTCGAAGCGCCAAGGAAATAGTGTTGAATTGAGCTTTATTCCAATTGTAATCGTCGATATTTCATTGTAATTCCTGACAAGCATTTTTCTCAGCAAGATGGAATCAAACGCCAATAATTACAATGAAGGGAAGTTCTATTGTCACATTTGTCATTTAAATACATATTGAAGTTTTTAGAATAAATGTATGGATGGAAATTGATTTTTTAGAACTTCATAGTTTACCAATCAAGTATACTGTTGTCTATTCAAGTACGCAGAAGGAATTCGACAGCATCAGGTTGTTGCCTGGCAAGTGCCTGATGATGTAGCGATATAACAGATATTATGGGAATACACGTTGGGCGCATATGTCGCACTGTCATCAACAGCCACTAAATGTGAATTTTTCATATATTTGCAACGCAAAAGGCAACTATAAATACTAGAAAATGACCACGTGTTCTATAGAAACACCGTTGGTAGGCCTATGGCGGACACTAATAACCGAAGTAGGTTTCTATGTATGAAAATTAAAAGAGGAAAATCGGGGTTTCAAACACGAAGAACAGAAGTGAGACCCTAAGATGTAATTGGCCGCTCTTTTTTGAACATTTTCTAGTGCCATTAAATATTTCTTGCCGGTAACACTCTACACAACCGTACCATATTTGAGATAACGCCGCACTAAGGCATTGTAAAGTCTCTTGGTAGCTTCAGGGGAGCTTTGTTCCAGCGTGTTCATTTGATTACACCCCGCTTCAGTACAACACTTGGCAATATGCTTTGACCACTTGAGAGATGAGTCTAACTCAAAGCCGATGTCATTTTGGGAGGATACACGACTTTGAACAGCAGGATGTTGGGACCTGGTGACAGTAAGAATACTGCATTTATTAGCGTTAAACTTCATACCTCATATATAACTCGATGAGACTAGTTTCTCTTTATCATTCTGCAGTGTACGTGCACCAGCTTCTGAATGAATTTTTCAAAAGGCATTCGGAATCGTCTACAAATAGGAATATGATTGTGCCATTTAAGAGAATGAGTTATGTGTCGTTTACATATAAAAAGAACAGGAAAAGTCCTGAAATAGAACCCTTAGGAACACCACATACGACAGGATTCCATTTCGAGTTGGACCCTTCTACCAAGACACTCTGCCTTTGACCAATTAGAAAACTACTAAACCAATCATAGAAATGACCATTACTACCGAAGCTCTTTAATTTGTGCAGTAACAGTTGGTGGAGCATAGTCAAAAGCCTTGGTAAAACAGAGATACAATACATTGACCTGAATCGTCTTATCTAGATTTTCATCACATTTGTGGAAAAAGTCCACCATTTGAGTGGAAAAGACTTACCTTTGAGAAAACCATGTTGAAGCCGATGGAGTGTGTTCTTAAGCACAGGAAACATATGGCTAAGAACATATTGTCCCATCACTTTACTTACAATATAGAGTAATGATATGGGTCGATAATTATTGACATGTTCACGGTTACCTTTCGTATGGACCAGAATTACATTTTCTCCTTTCCATTGAGATGGGATTTTACTGTGTTTGATTGATTTTGCGATAAGAAATTTCAACAAAGGGGCTCGTTCAGTTGCACACTTTTTCAAGATATGGCCGGAAATACCACCAGGCCCAAAGACTTTGTTTGGGTCAAGGTTTTGAAGTATATGCTTTATAGCTGCAGTTAAGCGTGTGCAGTAAGCCACTCTCGGGTCTAAAGAGGGTACAATTTCTGGGTACAGTACGAATTGACTATAGTGGTTAAAAACAGAATGAAAAAGTGAATGAAAACCGATGCTTCTGTTTCACGGGTAGAAAATTTCTGTCCAAACTATTTCATTACATTTGGTACGTTTTTGCACCTGATTTTTGCTCTAAAAATGACCAAACCGGTTTAAGGTTTTTATATACTTGTGTACCTAAAATGTCAATGCATTCAGCGAATTTGAGAGCCACACAGTTTTTTATATCATTTGTAAGTTTACGGAGTTTGTCCTTAATGCGTTGAGAATCCGAAGTCTTAGCTTTTCCACGTGAAGTTCCTTTTTTGTTAGACAAGTGAAGAATCTTACTGTCTATCCATGGCGGAGTGGTATTGGCACGCACCTTGAGCTGGTATAAATTTATCCACAGCAGTTGGCAAAAGGTGACACCGGTTTTGCCAGTTGTAGTCTCTATTTTCTTCAAAACAGCTGTTTCGAAAGAAACAAACGACAGGTTTTCATGGAGGCTACACCAGTCAGCTTTTTTGGCAGTTATATACATAACGTTGGATCTTGGCTTTCTTGGTACGTTTGGTGTAGATAAGAAAGTATAGTTGCAGATGATCAGACTACACGCGACAAATGGAAGCTGAAACGTCACCGATGGATTCTGGAAATTTAGGAAAAACTAGATTCAACACGTTGCCAAGAGCAAGGAAAACACTATGGTTATTTTGTTATGTTTCGCTTGAAAAACCACACAGTGAATTGAGGACGTTCCGTAGGTTGAAGGTAAAGTCGTCGTTTCCATTAGGAGGGCGGTAACATAACACAAGGAAAATCTTTTTGGATTTGCTAGGTCCTAATTCGCACACCATTATTTCACTTTCTGATGATATGTCATGCCTTATGCATAACGCCTCCTCTGCGATTAGGTCTATCTGTGCGAAAAAAAATCATAAGCCTGTCAGGTAGAATCTCATTATGACTTACATGCCGTTGTGTAGAATATACTAAAGCCTGGAATTGAACAAGTTTGTTTCTGTCTCTGGAGGCACTCTAAAGACTTTTTGCATTCAACAACAGACAGGGCAGACGACCACTTTTGTGCCCAGCCGAGGGGTCGGATAGGGTGGTTTCGTCTATTTCAGACAGACCTTCTTTGACAGATTTTGACATTACGTCAGCAAGAGACTGGAAAAAAGAGCCATTAAATCTTGGTACAATACATTGATTACAGAGCAATTCATTCTGTTGACTAGTAATCTGTAAAAATATGTCGAGGCTCAAGTGAGTACACTTTCTATGCCAACGAAGCTCACAGTTTACACATGGGATCGCTTTCCGATCGCTTCTTATTGTCTTGACACAAGCAGTACATGGATTAGCAATTGTCTTAGGACCGGGTTTTTTTGGAAAACATCGCCTGCTAATAATAGCGCCATTACCGACAGGTAAACTTTAACCTTTGTTGACATGTAGACAGACTTCATGATACGTTAGGGTGATGCTTTGTTGAAAGCTTGCTATGCTGGACATGGTGGTGTGCTATTCTGTTTCTAAGAGAAGCCTATGCCCTCGCATATACCAAGGGTACGTACAACTTTCGGACTCTGCTCCTTCAGTTTAAATCAATTCAATCAAATAATTGAGAGCCGGGCGGCACCAAAGGTACTTGCAGTACTTGCCGTTAGTTTGTCCCTTCAATTTATAACTTATATGCATGCTGTGATAAAGTCAGGGGCGCTTTTTTTCTGTTACTTTGTGTCTGCAGGAGAGCCAAAATTCATCTTTTATGATTCATATTCGTGCTGTGATGATAATAATAAATTATATTCTTGCTGTGATTTTTCACTACTACATAGAACTTTATTGCTGCACAGAGCCTGCTGTAGGTTTGACTCTGTGGGAGAGCCAAAATTCATAATCTATAATTCAATATTCTTGCTGTGATAATGTCAGGGCGCCCGCATACTTGTTGGCGGGACCCACGGATCAGAGGGTCCGAGCTGGTGCCGCACGAACTTGCCCCTTTTGATTGGTGAAGCCCCTGGTGGGGACAGCCCGTGACAGGTACCTTGGAGAGCCCCACCCCCAATATATATATATATATACATATATGTATATATATATATATATATATATATATATATATATATATATATATATATATATATATATATATATATATATCATGTTAGTTTAAACATATTTTTGGACATTACAGTACATATCATAACAATAGTAATGGAACAATTGGGAAAGAGAACAAAGTCCTATGTAAATCCCTCTTGCTGGAAAGGACAAATGAACAGGACAATACCAGACACAAAAATACACACAGAAATATTATTGACACACAGACGAAATAGACAGTGGGGCAAGATGTTTCCCACCAAAGTGATAAATAAGACCAATCATAGATTCAAAATCAAAGTACATACAAATAAAAATGCTAAAAGAATTTGCAAAATCGCCCAATACCTATAGTGTTAAAACGATCCCTCCTGGAAAAATACTCTTGCACTGCTAGAAAAATTTCAAGATTTTGCTCAAGTGAAGCTTCACGAGAGCCATATAATACTGTTTGTAAGGAAAATGCTGCAAAACGAAAATTCGACTAATGCAAAACTGATCATAGCAGGATATGAGGGACAGATAAAGAAATAATGCCATGTATCTTCCCTAGGTGAGCCACAAGAACATTTTGCAGATTTCTTCACACCAAGTTTAAATAAACGCGAATTCAATTGGCTTGCATCTAGACCGAGACGTGTATGTTGATCTGAAATGAATCTGACGCCATTGTTATTACGTTCCTGGAATTTTATTGTACGAGGGATTTTTTGGATTATTTTGGATTTAAATATCTGTAATGAAGGAGAATTCCGAGTCTCGAGGGGAAGATGCTTCCAGAGCCTGGCTGTAAAAGGAAAAAATGATGTATCAAAAAGGTCGGTTCGAGCATGAATCGAAAATGAGGAATATCAAACCTCTGACGGTTATCATGGATTTGAGTACCTGGAGTAGACGCACTATAAATGATGGGGCATACTGAATCGGGAGCGAGATTGTTTATAAGTTTATACATTAAAGTCAATTTGGATATTTCCCCTAAGCCAGAGTCAACCACCCGGTTTCCTCGTATAACGTAGCATTGCTGGTTCCATGCATTGCACCAGTAACAATACGAGCGGAATCTAATGGAATACTTTTTTGTTTTTCATTATCATATGATGTACAGCCACTCCAAACTGGACTACCATATTCCAAAATTGGGCGTATTAAAGAGATATAAACAGTTTCCAAAGTTCTTCTATCCAGACCGAATTTCAAATTCGTCATTATGTTGATCAATTGATTTAACATATTTGAATGAAGTATTCACAAAGTACATATGTAAAATCAGTGTAAGTTCACAATTGGGAAAAAGGGCATTGCCCTATTTAAATCCCTCTTGTTCAGAAAATGACTGCGTGCACAGGACAGAAAAGACACACATTAACACAAAAAGAATACAAGGACATAGACAAGACAGAGAGTGGGGCACAGGTTTGGGAAGTATCATCTAACTGTCAGTGTGTATTTAGAAATGAATATACAAGCAGCAAGGATCGCGTGTTTAAAGACGCGTGTAATCGAGATTAAGAGTAGAACAAGTGAAAATTATATTCGATCTATCGAGGTCAAGTATATCAGTAACACATAATAAAAACAGAAGAGGTCAAAGCACAGAACTTTGCGGAACCACAGCATTTACTTTCCCCCAGCTAAAGGTTTGACCTTGGACCATAACACGTTGGTAGCGATCATCGTCCCGTGAAGAGGAGGGACGATCCTTTACATGCTTGTTCCAAACCCGGGACGTGCTTAAAATGAACTTTTTCACATGCACTTATAGCTTCTACACCGGCTTGGTATAGACTACTTGCAATATTGCGACTCCGATCGTTTATAAACAACGAGCATTGTCGTTCCATGACGGTCTTTACACATAAGTATTTCAGTAGGAACATCAACTTCAGACTGATATTTATGCCTTGCATTTTATATTTGTACACACACAAATATTTAGTGCTGAAAATTCACATGTCTGAATTCTATATTCATTTAATGTGGTGAAACGTCTTAATCCCCTGTGGATTTAACCGATGGCACTGTTTGTTAACGTTTTATTGTTTAGTTGTCAGTGTGCTTGTCTTATTAACTTCACAGTATGCTTCATCCAGAGGGACAAAGAAAACGGGGAGTCCATGGTATTTTGTTTTAACATGAAAATAATTCATCTTAAACAGATAATTTACCTTGTCGTGTCACAATTAACGAGACCACTTTGTCAATGTTTATCTTTCGATTTGATTAAAACTGAAATTGGTCCCAAACTGTACCAATGTCAGCAGAAGGTTATTATTTTTTTTAAATAGCCGAAACCAGGAAAGTTTAGCCCTGTGCGAACGCTGCATCTATCTGTTTGGGACCTGAGAAAAATGTTAGGGTCATTTTACCGTCGTGTTTGCAATGTACAGAAGAAAACTTAGTGGCCACTTCAAATGAAGACATCACCGAAAATGGTGAAGTCAACCAAGTGCCTGATTATAACGTCAACTTTTTGGGTGAAAGCTTGGTGGACCTAACCAACTCAACCAACCCTTGGCCTGGTGGCCTTTCATTAACCCAAACTGGTGAACCTGAACCATGCGATTGATTTGCAGAAACTACAGATCCTACATAGTGTACAGTGAGATACCAGTGTAGTCCCATGTATATTTTGCGGTGCTGGACAATGTAGTCATTAGGAAGCCTATTCTAACAGCAACACAGAGAAACTTTTGTGGGTAATAATGTTGGGGTAAGAATATGTTTTGTAACATGGATGGTAGGAACCAGCTAATAGGGAGCTGGAAAAACTGTTGATTATATCACATAATACATTTTTTCTGTGAAAAGTGTGGATTATAGTCTTCCTTCACTGTTAAATAACTAGTGAAGTAAACACATAATGAACACCTTTCACACGATAGCATTGCTCGTGTTGTGCAGTGCAGCATGACCTACAGGCAGAATGTTGTAGAAACGGTTGTTGTTGAGACCTTCCCCTGAACAGCCCAAAATAAGGTATTGTTCTAGCAAGATCTGTGCAGATGACCACAGGACTTGGAATAGTATAGACATGTATTACTAAAACTTTCCAAGTCGTCTGTCATATCTACCATGATATTTCTGCATAATTCAAGTTGATGTGCATGACTGAATTTACAACACTCGATCACTGTTCATGCCAGGCATGAACCCTGAAAATAATAAGTGAATTAAATTCCAAAAATGTATTGCTTTTTTACCTGAATCAGGTTTTCTGTAGCGTGCACTCCCGTCATTATGACACGTACTCCTATGAAGTAAGCACTGTTGGGTGGGAATACTGCCCAATTAACTTAAATCTACCATTTTGGCTTCTACCACCTGGTCTTCCTACTGCCATATCGATAAGTGGAAAATACATGAGCAAGCAGTCAAACGTGACTGTGCATATGACCACTTACGTGAGCAACAAACCACGCCATGCACAAAAGATAGGGGGAAATGTCATGCACCAAGGAATATCTTGGTCAGCGCTACCACCCTAGTTAAAAGTCATTTGCAACATGTCACAATGACCATAATGCATCATAATCAACCAGATCTTCGACCTCGTTGATTATGTAGCATAATGGTCATGTGACATGTTATAACTATCACTTGTCCCTTCATTAGAACACCTTAACCAGACCAAACGTGATGAGGTTCACCAAGTCTGGTGAAAGCCTTTTTCAAGTCGACCTTCGTTTTGCGACGGTCGTAACCTGCCCTCTGGTCAGTCATGTTGGAAGAATTACAGCCGGTTGTGTCTAATCGCCCACTTCAGATTGTTTAACGCTGCACAAGGTTTCATTTCAGATCCCATTCACGTGCGGCAACGTGACAGGGTCAAGTGATTGCACCACGTGCAATGGTAGCCTTCACAAAACAAATTAGTAATAGTTTAGAGAAACTAATGCCGGTCACATTTAGTGTGTGTGAGTGACTTTGACATGGCTCCCAGCCGATCAAAAAGATATACCTAGCCATAACCTGTTATGCAGATCACAAACCGCTCTTATCCAAATTAACATTAATGAACAGTTATTTTATTATATGGAAACGCCCAGACAGCGTTTTAAAGTTAAAAACATTTGCGAGGAAAAAAAGACGTTGTAACGACAAGTACTAGTACCTTTTTATGGATATGAAAGTTGAATTTTCACAATGTAGCTTGCTAATAATATACTGTCGGAAACTAATATGCTAACACATGTTAACGGTAATTCTTCCCCTCAAGTTAATCGGCTTGACCAGAGACCAGAACTGGACTGGTTTCAGGAAAAAACGACACGTTGTGTCTCAAAATGAAATCTTTTGTCACCAAGCAATTTACACAAACCATATATAATTGGTCAGATATCAAAAATTGTCAAAGTGGGAAAAGTTGTTTAGAACTTAGTGCATGAACATTCTAGGAAAGGCAACGATTTAACCTCGTAAGTGTTAGAAAATTTATATTAAGCCAGCTGTGAAGAAACACATTCGATTTGGTTTCAGTTAGATTAAATACGCATGTTATTATTCAACCTCTTTACTACTGCTTACGTTAGACAGCAGATCACGGCAATACGTTGAAATATCTGATATTCAATCTGAGCAGAGTTGTACGGCAAGTCTGCTTTCTCACTGTAGAGTTTACATTTTGCCTCCTAAACATACCCTACTTTTCTTGTTTATAGACGCATTGCTTTATCGGAAAGATATACTCATAACCCTTATATTCAGATCGTGTGACCCTCTTACATTTAACCACTACAGGCCATCATCTCTATTGCCTGCCTTTCGAAAAACCATTGAAAATATTAACGGAAACTAGACTCATAATCTTTCTCAACTAACATAAGTTCCTATACGACCTGCAATGTGGGTTTCAAATGCAACACTCTACTCTACATCAGCAACATTCGTAGAAGAGCTAACCTTTGCATGAGAAAGGTAATTTTTCCATTGTTCTTTTTTCTTAGATGCATGTAAAGCTTCTGATACCGATATTCACGTTGTGAGAGCAAGAAATTGGGGTGAAGGTATGCAACGTAAAAACGCATTTTAGCTTTAAAATTGCAATTGGTTGATTGGTAATGGCATGTTTGAAAGATTTCGGGCCTTTTGAAGGCATAGATAGCTTGTTTTCCTGCCGGGACATCCCAGCTGAAACCACGACGATGGAAATCAATCGGTAACATGTAAGCCAAGTTTTTGCCCCCCATGTCGTCAACTTATATCATGTCAACACAAAAAGCCACCAAGATTTGTTCACAGAGTAAGTACGCAACATCATATCAACTTTGTTAAATAATAATTTTCTGAGTATTGGATTAGAGGCTCCTATTCTAAGTCACGATGCGTCGTCTGCACCAATGCAAAGTACGACAGCATTTGTGTCATCGAATGATCGAACAAAATATGTGCTTTAATAGGTAATAAATGGGAGATGATGAGCCATACATTATGCATGATACACGATAGACATAAATGTTTCTTGTCGTATAAATTGGATGTTGTACACAAACGATACAATGCTAAAATAAGGTAGTTGTGCTTGCCTCTTGTCGCGGGGGTGACATTGAAATGCATGTAGCGGTCATGGCCAGTGGTCAGCGATTCACCCACAGTTCAAGCCATGGGTCAAAAGGGACATTACGACGGTGAGGAAATCGTGTATGGCAATTTGCAAATATACATGATTCCTTGATATCTATTTTCTATACAAATAGAATATAGATATGCTCCCTGCAGCTTTTCATGGGTGGTTCCAGGAACTTTTTGATACATGTTTTCTATAATTTTATCGAACCAGTTTAAGTAAGTTTTCTCTATGTTTCCAGGAAAATAAGCTATGGAACATGTTGCCGCTACGCCGTTCCAGCAGTCGTCATAAATTCAAAGTATCACTCGAAGAGCACTTACAAAACAAAATAATATAACGGCCCTCTTTGTTCAGTGTAGTATTTCAGTTAAATTGTAAATTATGTTGTACAACGTTTTGTAGGCAATTACTAAATGTAAACAAAGTACATTTTTATATTGTATACTACTGCATAGTATATATTGTATACTACTTGTCTACTATTGAATCAATAATTGCGCAGTCTCATTGCACACTATAACTTTTGTTTGAATACTGAGGGGGCACATGAGCACGATTGGGTTTTAATCCCTGTCCCGTTAATTTGTAATCATATCATTCGGTATCAACTTGTGACGGCGTTAATCAATCAGGCAATCAGTCAATATTAAATTAAATACTCCAGTCACCCGGTATCCTGAGGGAACGTTCAGCAACTTACCTGCTTCCCTCCCTCACAAGTCCGATCCCGCGTGCCACGCTGCTTTTGCTTCCGTCCATAATTCTCTACTTTTTCCAGTTACAAACATACGGCAATTTGTCTTCACTACAAATGCTTAGCAGAAACTCGTTGTGTAGCCTTCAATGTGAGACGTTAGTTCTGTTTAATGGCCAGTTAACAGGTTAGTTTTTATCTGCAAACATTTACGGAAGCCTGTGTAGTTTTATCCATATTACATTTCAAGTAGGCAGGTGTATGCAGTCCATCCACATGTTTTCTTCAATTGGGATCTTCATAATCTGTGTAGATGTGCGTGATTGGTGGACATTACGAAAATTTCCATCCTTCCAGCACGTGTGTAAAATTTCGTTTAAAGAACTGTCACAAAAGTAACCCTAAAATGCGGTTATTTATTGCCTCATTTCCTTCACTTAAAAAAGACACCTTTTCTATGTGCTTTCAGAAATTTAATTTAGGAAGAGGTGCGAAATGAAAATTAAAAGTTTACATTGCAAGCAAAATTGTCTCAATTCTGATGTGTTTTTGCAACTCTTTATTATTTCGGCTGGCATTACGCCGATATTGGATAACAATTACTTTTGTCATGACAGGGACAAGAATTACTCGGAAACCATATGTGGATGTGAGCAATACGTGAAAGGATTCCTTCACTATGTACGAGCCTTAACCAAAAGATCAGTGTTGTAATAATAGAAAATGAGACAATAAGCGTTCTCCCAGCTGCACATGAAACCAAATATACAGGCCTCTGGGTTGGATAAACTTGCCTGTGAAACACAATTTAAATACCGCAGACACGTTGGCTCACTCGAGGGGAAAAGGAAAATCACACAAATGAAGGAGTCACGCAAAGGACGCGTGTCAGTTCCTCAGACACCGCACGACCTAAGCATCTAATCATCGAAATCTCCCTGCAAAAATCTCAAAACAAAAAAAGTTCTTCAAAACACCATATCCAGACATGCGCAGCTGCCATAATTTCACGAATGAAATGAAAGCTGTCTGTACTCCACGAAATTAAGCATTTAGTTATGTGTACAAATAAATGTGCTGGCCGAGCTCTTAATCCGGCAAGATAATTCAAGACTCCAAAGAATTAGCTCTTCAAATCTAAAAGACGTATATCGCAAAGTAAATTTCATACGATCTAAGAGATAATCCTTAATTGTATCAACCTGTGTATAATACTATACTTTTGCAGCATTCCTCTAAGATACTTGACCCATCCTCCTCCTATTCCGTTAACTCTCTCTCTCTTTCTCTATCTCTCTCTCTTTGTCTCTCTCTCTCTCTCTTTCCTCTGTCTGCCTGTCTGTCTGTCTCTCTCTCTCTCTTTCTCTCTCTCTCTTTCTCTCTCTCTCTCTTTCTCTCTCTCTCTCTCTCACACACACTTTCTCTGAACGATAATCTTATCAAGGGCGCAGCCAAAGGGGTTCAATTTTGACACCCCCCCCCAATTTCAACAAAAGGTCCAACTTGCACCAATAAAAGAACAAGATATGTTTGTAAAACATAGATGCCCCCCGCCCTCATAACCCTTGCCCTCGCTACCCTATTGATAGTGGTAGATGGGGCACTCGTGACCTTACAAAATTAGTGAAGGTTGATCATACATCTATGTCACATATTTTTAAACTTTAACCTAGCCCTTAAAAACGACTAAAAACCTGGACAGTATAAAAGTTATAGCTGAAAAATTAGTCATCATTTAGAAACCATATTCAGCAAAGTGGCTTTATGACCTTGGAAATTAGGGCAAGGTCACTCATTTTCACTTGACCTTCTTCAGTTATTGTGCAAAAACCACAGGAAGTCTACTGTCTGTGTGTGACCCTCAAAACTGGGTCAAGGTCACCCATCTACAAACTCAAACTAGCCCTTATAGGCAACCATAAAGCTTTGCAATATAAAAGTGCTACCTCTAAAATGCAAGTTGTCATACAGAAACAGTATTCAACCAAATGGCTCTGTGACCTTTGAAATTAGGTCAAGATCACTAATCTTCAAACTTGACCTAGCCCCGAATACGGATAATTATCCAGTGCAATACAAAAGTCCTAGTTTAAAAACCTCATCAGTTATCATGTGGAAACCAAAGTTAACTCAGGTACCACAGTGATCTTGGAAATTAAATCAAGGTCACCAAACTTTAAACTTCTTCTAGCCCTTAGCAAAAACTATGAACCTGTAAAGTATCCCAGCCCTAACTTAAAAACTTCTTGAGTTATTGTGCAGAAACCACAGGAATTCTACATTCTCTCTGTGACCCTGAAAACTGGGTCAAGGTCACCCATCTTCAAACTCAACCTAGCCCTTACAGAGAACCATAAAGCTGTGCAATATAAAAGTTCTAGCTCCAAGGTATAAGTTATCATGCAGAAAGCATGAAACCATATTCAGTAAAGTGGCTCTGTGACCTTTAAAGTGAAGTCAAGGTCATCCATCTTCAAACTTCGCCTAGCCTCAAATGTGGACTGTAATCCTGCTGAATATAAAAGTCCTAGCTTTAAAACCTCTTCAGTTATTGTGCGGAAATTAAAGTTAACTCAGCTACCACTGTGACCTTGGAAATTAGATCAAGGTCACCCATCTTCAAACTTTGCCTAGCTTTTGACTAGAATAATACACTTGTACAGTATCAAAGTCCTAGCTTAAAAACTTCTTCAGTTATTGTGCGGAAACCACAGTCTACCGACCGACCGACCGACCGACATGTGCAACGCTATATGCCCCACCTTCTTCGAAGGGGGGCATAAAAAAGAGAAAAACAGAAATAAAGAAGGAAAGATGAATAAAAACACGGCTTTTCTTACTAGCCTGACAAGATACTTCTTCCGTATAACTGTGATTGGTGTTGTTGAGCCAAACACAGCAAAACTCTCTTTGTATGTGATCATTATAAACGGTCCAAACTTTTATTGGTGGCTGGAACTTATACGGCATAATAAATGAAGTAAACCTCTAGTTATGTTGATCAGCAAAACGTTATAATAGAATAGCAGACTTCATAGGCTGCTTCCAGTTCAAGTCTTAAGTGATGTATCTGTAGCTTTACTGAAGTTTAGTATCTGGGTATTAGGTAAGAAAAATCCAGCTTTTGAAAATTGTTTTAGATCGCCATTCAGCAGAAGACTGTCAAAGTTCAGTGTCAGAATATATTCTATTCGCTCTCAAGTTTTCACTCATTGAATCAATTTGCCACATGTACAATTCACAACATGACTGAGCGACATTGAAATCCAAATTTATATTCAAAAGGTCCACAATTCACAGTTTGACACATGAGGAAATGAATTGAACACCGTTTCGTTTTTAACAATTCACAGACTGCAATTTAAATTCATAATCAATATACAAGTGTAAAGACCTGAAATATCTGTGATTCAAATCCGAGAAGGTTTAGGACTGTACTTGAGAAAATGTAAATTTCTGAAAAAAAAGTTTGGAAGTAAGGGTTACCTTTGTAATGTATATGAAAAGGCCTAATAAGAATAATGACATGACCTACTTAGGCCAAAACTGTTTTAATACCCTCAGATAAAATGAACATTCTAAAAATTATTATCATGAGTGTAAAGAGAAATATTTCGAAATGGAAGGTGAAAGCTTACATGTCCAACTTCTAGAAAATCAGGTAGATTTTATATTTTGACGAAAAGAAACATCAATTGTGTTGAATATTATTGTACAGAATATCACATGGTTATACTTTGAAAATGGACTTACCCCTTCCCATCTTCAATCTAGCCTCTATTAGCCTCTTATTCATTCCTGGCGTAATATATGGGGACGGGGAATCAATGTCATATATTTGAAATTCTAACGCATGCCGCCAAACATACACGAGTGCTTATTTTGTTTAACGTATGCAATAAATAATAGCACTCGTGCTTACTTTGTTTAACGTACGCGATAAATAATTGCAAGCGTGATGATTTAGTTTAATGCATGCGAAGGGACATCGCCACAAATACGACATTTCCAACGCGTGTATCCGTAGGCTGTATAATTCTAATGGGGCGGGGGGGGGGGGTATTTGCACATTTCCGATGTAGACACCAAGGTTTGTGGTTACACATTGCCAAACAGCAGTGAATAAATTCATATTGGTACTTTTTTAATGTCTGTCTACCAATCAACGTGTAGGAAAAAATTTAGGCCATGCGCAGGTGCCAGTTCTGTTTCACGAAGTTTGACTCATTTGGAAGGAACAGGTGCCGTAACGATATTAGCGACCAAAGTGGAATAAGCGACGTTAGTCCAATCAATCATTAGGCCAGGACGCGAGACTGAATCATGACAAATCTTTTGGTATATCTATTGCATGTGTAGGGGCCGAAAAAGGGTGTTTAATCCAGGAAAGCGTCATCTTGCGCGTTCCTCTTTAACCCTTCCCGGCCTCAGTAGTCAGGATCTTTGGTGGTCAGTGTCTGTGGCTTCGTACATATCACAAGATTAAGACAACCATTATTCTAGTTGCTCCGTTGTTGGTCTATGGAAGATGCATAATTGATTTATCCCGTGCCTGGGGCCATACTATTTTGCAAATTGATCGAATATAGCCCAGGTGGTCAGATGGGCTTTGCTACGCAGCGCGGGCCATATCACCTATTGCAGCACCACTTCACCGCTCCCCTTATGGGCACCATCGCATCTGTCAAATTTTCATGTTGATCACTGGTATGTATGGATCCTTGGCGCCCGTTTCTGCGATCTCATATCAATTTACATGATGACGGTACCAGAGGCACTTCATCATAAGCGGCCCCTCGGGGACGAATTAGCGAATCTAATATCCATTCTTGCCGGAGCTACGTTCAATGGTCCAGAAATTATCAACATCCCTAATATGTTTCGAATATGTGTAATATCTTGTTATTTTTTTTGTTTTCCCTGCTTCTTCCAGGCACGTCCATATGCTCCCATTTGAAATGACCTCTTTTACTTGTGGCGGTCTACATATCCATATGCGGGATATTACACGTGAGAGTGTTTCCCAATAATGGATAAATTTCGATTTTTTTCATTAAATTTATTGAATTATAATTTTTAAAAATAAAAAATACTTCAAAAGTACAAGACAAAATACCACTATCTTCGCCACTGGTGTGTCAGATCAGGATGTTTTCGGTTTTTATTCATCGATTTACTCATCAACAAATACAGAGCTTCTTTCACATAAGCGAGTTTATTCTGTCAATATTTACTCTGACAATGTAGTTACCGCATTTTCTCCAACAAAAACACTTTCATCTTTTATCTTCTCATATAGTTGTGTATCAAACTTTATTCCATAATGGTACGGGGGATGGTAATAAAGGTATGTGTTACGGCTATTACGTCTGCTGCTCCGTATCAGATAGTACAGTACCATATTTGGGAAGGAGCGCCATTACTGCCTTTGCAAACAACTTGTTCTTGGACTCCTCGGTGCAACCTGTTGCTGTTTTATGTACTTTGAAGTAAAATGCCGCTTCCTTTTTTAGGCCGCTGTTTGGTTTGCAAATTAAATCATTGTTCTACGTATTTTTAATTGCCACTGGTTCTTATTCCTCGCCATGCACTGCCATGCCTTTTTGGCCATTGTCAATTCTGCGCCATTCAAAGTTGGATTGCATTACGTTTCTAGAAAAGATAGACCAATTCATCCGCGCATGGCAGTGATGGGTGGTTATGATGTTCTTTGCATTTCTGGCCCTTTTTTTGCTGACAAACTATTTTTTCATGTCAACTTAAACAGAATATTCCATAAAAACATTATGTAATCAATACAAACCATCATTCGCATGTGTTTCTGGTTGGGACTTACTGATTCTGCGCAAGGAAACCACGTGATGCCTCACGTCTTGTGGTTTCCTGTCCATAATCATTTTGTCCCAACCAGGAACACCGCTCATGACAGTTTGTATAGCTCTTTTACCCCTAAAGATACATTCATTTCTCGTTTTCCACATATTCCATTTTCCCATGTAAAGAGCTTTAACCCCTATGCGAGTTCTAAGTCACAAAAATTCGATTGTTTTCATTTATTTATCTACATATAAAGTCCCCTTCTAGGTTCACAAACTTTGGCTGGCGATGCTGCAAGGCCTGAATGCCGGTCAAGAGGAAATTTTCTTCAGCCACCCTGAAAAAGTCAGCGGAAATGACTTATCATTACTAGGAAAATGGCGACCGGCCAGTTCCCTTTTTTTTTTTTTTTTTTAATTTTGAGAAACAGATGGAATTCGGAAGGCTAAATCGGGTCAATAAGGGGGATGGTAAATGAGTTCAAAGCCACAATCGTGAATCCCTGACATGGCAACCATTGATTTGTAAACAGAAGCATTGTCTTGGTGGTAGAGGACTCTTTTAGTGAGCATTCCTCGTTGCTTAGGTTTGATAGCTTCATGCAACTGTCTCAGTAGGTCAGCATAATATGTTCCATTGATAGTCTGACCCTTTTCAAGATAGTCTATCCGCACAATACTTTTTGAATCCAAAAAGACTGAAGCCATCACTTTTCCAGCAGAAGGAACCCACTTGGCTTTTTGAGGTGGTGGTGATCGCGGATGCTTCAATTGTTTAGACTGTATTTTGATTTCTGGTTCAAAGTGATGAATGCAGGTCTCATCCATGGTTTGCAAATAGAACCACAAAATCATCGGGATCTGCTTCAAAAGGGCATTAATTGTCACGGTACGCCAGGAATCTGAGACGTTTCTGATCTGCTGTCAAGAGCTGCGCACCCTTCTTGCAGAAACTTTTGTCATTCCCAACTCCTTGGTGATAATGTGCTCAACCCTCTCATGAGAGATGCCCACAACAAAATGTCTAGAGGTCAATCGTTGATCAGCCATCAGCATATCATGCACCCGAGTAATGTTTTCGGGAGTGGTTGCTGATGAAGGCCTTATCTAACGCGCGTCATCGTCAAGGCTCTCTCTGCCACGCTTTAATTCCGCAGCCCCCTTTAAACAGTGAAAAAGGAAGGGGCATAATCCCCTAAAGTGGAGACCATATCGGCATGTATCTGTGTTGCAGTTAGCCCTTTAAGCTACAGGTACTTGATGACTGCCCTATAGCCAGTTTTGTCCATTTCTGTTTACTTCAATGGGAAGGTTCGAAAGATAGTCTGATACAAAGACATTAATCACACTATAGTTGCAGTTATTATGTTTATGATCTATTAAATGATTGTACGTGTTGGTGGCAAAAACTTGTTTCAATCTGATCGAGATGTCCCACTTAGGCTTAGAACTTGTTAGGCCGCCCTCGTACATTCCTGTCTTACTAAGTCCCCTGTTGGTTGCATCTGTGACCTGTTTTACACCAGCTTTTCCTTTTATGTGCAATTGTCTAATTTGTATAAATTTTCATTTAATCAATTTTATATTTTTTCCCAAACATCTTCTTAACATCCACAGGGCCAAACTAAATGAAAATAATTTTCAGTCTCTGTTTCACAGCGGACATTTTCCATCATTCTTCTTCACCCCCTTTAACCTGTTGTTAGTATTTATTTCATCCATCAACACTTCTAGTTGAACTCTACAAAATTGTCTTTGATATTCTAGTTTTGCATAGCTTTGTATACATTTTACCCTAATTCACTTCGCAGTTATAATTTTCATTCCTTAACTATCCGTTTGTTATATTTACATCATTATCCTTCAAAATTTCATTGCATACTTATAATTAAAATCCATCTTGTCTTCTATTTCAATTTCACTCATATTGAGATTGTCTTTGATATTTTGTGGTATGCTCTCTCCGACACTTTCCACTCAATTATCCAGTTATGTTTATCATTTAACCTTTGTATAATTTGCTCTTCTCTGTTCCATCAATTGTTTCTCCATACGTAAGATCCTTTTTGAAACCCACTTTGTGACCAGTTTGCAAGATATAGCAGTTTATTTCTATTTGTTACAGATATTTTACCCAAGAACGTTTGGTTTTGCACTTCTTCATCTAAACCCATTTCTACTCTTTTCCTGTTGTCCTGATACCAGCCTGAAACAATTTCTTTGTAAAAGTCAGGAATATCAAACTTTGATAAGTCCCACTTTAAACATTTAAGTAAAAACATATTGCCACCATACTCATGTTCTTTATTTTGGAACTAATATTTGGGTAGTATTTTCTGCTTCTTGACTTTATCATTTAACACTTGCTTTAAGAAGCAGAGGGGCCTGGCTTGTATTAAATTACTTTTGCATATGTGCACATCAACCTAGCTTGTTAGGCGCGGGTGTAAGATCATCTTCTCCGGTAGTCTACCGGCAGATTTAATGAGTGCTTAAAGTCCAGATGGTTTTAACACGAGACAGAAAAAATCAGGATGCGTTCCACATATGAATGAGACGTTACTCTTGTGACGGGTAATAAAGGCAGGGAGGTCTCAAAAACGAAGTCCGCTTGTGTGACAATAGCCTTAAATATGATGTCATTTTCATCAGTTACAGGGTTATTTTTTATCTTTAGTTAAGTCTGAATCGGGAGAGATGTTATTATAGCTCCTAACAGTATTTTGCGATATGTTTTGAAACAGTCTATATCTGCTATCTAGGCTTTGTACATTTACCCCCCCCCCCCTTCCATACAAAGTGGAAACATCTTCGTTTGCATGTGGTGATGAGTTTTTCATATGAGAGTTAAAATTCGATAATTTAGTTGAAAGTTGATGAATAATGTAAGTAAATGCGTGGATGCTTATAACATATTCACTGTCACTGTATGTTTGCTAAAGTGAACTGCATTTACCAAGGAGTTAAAGGTAAATCAGCGTCAATTGGTTTTCATGCAAATAGATATTTGCTGCATAAAGTATTACAGGTCTGCCGAGATTCAATTAAAACCCGTGAATGTTGCCCACTTATTTCCATGCTAAGTTTACCAATGACTAGAATTCTACAAATCGGCGGACCAGCTTTTCGTGATATTCAAAATAGATTCATCTGCCCGCATTACTGCTCAATTGTATTATTCCTTTATTTGCCATTTCGCAAATTTGATTGCAAAGCGTACAAGCTATAAATGGATACGATCTTTGATAGTTCAGCCCAACGCTGTAATCGGGTACCATGCGCTGATAACACAGTTTGTCTTGAAAAATCCTTTATAATCGGGAAAAAACACACAGACAATTCCCCTGAGTATGGCTAAAAAGAAAAAATCAAGAAACAAAACAACAATTCTTGGTATTAATTAAGTTGCCTGTATGCTATTCCAAATATCTGCTTACGAAAACCATGTATATTTTATTAATTGTTGGCATAGCACGTGAAGACGTCTGTCATCCTGTAATATGTTACACTCAACGTGATTCTGTTGTATTGGTCAGGAGAAATGATTAAGTTACTCACAGAATTGCGCCTATGATTATTCTATGTGCAAATGGCAAGTCTCATGCAAAATGAAAGTCTTAATAGGTATTTCTTTCAAATATTATTCTCTGTCTTCCTAAACACAGTGCAAGGGGGAGGACATGCCCCATGGGCATTAATACCAACAGGAGAGCGTGAAAATATACTTGGCCCGCATAAATACCAAGAGTACAGGCGGAAAGTGTACCTGGCCCATAGACCGAAATGTAATTTGGCAATACAAGTAAATGATTTTTTAAAAAGTTGTAGAAAAAGGAAAGGGGATCTGTGCTTCTAAAACTACACACAGAGTTGTAATATATATATATATATATATATATATATATATATATATATATATATATATATATATATATATATATATATATATATATATATATATATATATATATATGATATATATGTCATTAAGTAAAGCTCATCCCTTTTCTAATTGTATTCAATTATATATTAATACATACAACTATAAATTGGTCCATACATTGAAAAAGGTCCCCTTGTATAAGAAGAATAATTGAAATACATTTACGGTGCATGAGCCTGAAAAAAAATAAGGGGCTCATGTTTATATGAGTGAAAGCAGGGCGTGCATTTGCACTAGAGCAAGGTAATTTCATCTTCACGCCAGGGGCATACTTTGTTGATACTTTACTTTTTCATGCCCCCATGGCATCCCACCAGCACGCTAAGTACATATTATGCTTTCTCAGGTGGACCATTAGTTAACACACCTACATTATCCCCATGTAGCTTATTCGATAATTCACATGTTGCTCTTTATAAGACCATGCCACCAGGCAATTTACGCTGAGAAGTAGTGCTAAACACCGGAAGGTAGAGTCACGAACGGAGGCAGTCACTAAGTCACGAGTTGTCAGTGTGCTGTGAGAGACCATGACTGCTGATATAAGATGACAAGAAGATAACCTTTGAAAAGCGCCGAAGCAAAGAAGCTCGCAGGTATCGTTCCCGTTCCAACTTGTGGTCGAAATGGACTAATGTAGATCTACATTTTATCTTCTGGATGTTTAGCGGAACGGGGTGGCAGTGGGGGTTGGGATGTGGGGGGGGGGTGAGAAGGACAGCTTAGTTTCCACCTTCATAACTAACGCACGAATCAGGCCAATCATATTGATCTCAGTTGTTCAATGTCTAAGTTCAATCACTTTGCAAATATTGGGGATTCAAGTTCAGGCGTTAGCTACAATTACTGAAGTTTTTTTTTTCCAAAACATTATATCATTTCATTTTTAGGTGTATATTTTTCCAGGTAGAGCTTATTCAACCATGGCCGAACATAATATTATATTAATACTGGTATATCTATGTGCAATTTACAAGTTTAGATTGTATGGTACCACGATGAACAAATTTTGTAGTCATGAAAATGTGCACAAGGTTTGGATATGTTTCAAAGCAACCGTGAAATGTTGTTCTATGATATACTTTTTCATGACAATTAATTTGCCT
Source organism: Hermodice carunculata (assembly GCA_964020975.1). Taxonomy (NCBI): domain Eukaryota; kingdom Metazoa; phylum Annelida; class Polychaeta; order Eunicida; family Amphinomidae; genus Hermodice; species Hermodice carunculata. The sequence continues at coordinate 33,307,462 of OZ026629.1, forward strand.
TCTGAATGTAGCTGAGCAGCCAAAGGGGTATCTGGAGTGTCAAAATTGACATGAAGTACTGATGGCTACAACTGGCATTAAGTTAATCCTTCATGTCTCAGCTTTATTTTAAGTCCGATTGCAACTTGACCAACCTGGCCAAAATGCTTTTTTTTCTGAAATTCAATCTAAAGGTATTTTAATTTGGTAGGTGGTAGGTGCAATATATCAAGTAAATATGATGGCCTACAATGAGCATAATTGAGTGATGAATAGGTACGGCAGCATAGCAGCAACTGAATGAAGATGCAGCTTCCAGTTTGCTTCATGCTCAGCTCGCTTGTTCAGTAAGAGAATTTCACATGCATCCAGAAAATGTAGCCAGAAGTAAAATGTTGGTGAACGATTACAGGCTGAAGACTGGAATCCATTTATCAGAGGAATTATTTTCTCCTCAACAGGATGCTTAAATTCCTCTTTAGAATTCACCCTAAGCTGATGGCTGTCTTGTGACATGGCAAGGTAAGTGTCTAGGAGTTGCCAACAGAAGCCATTGTCTACTGTTTGGTTTGTTTCTTCACACCAGATAAGAATCTGGTCCAGGTACAGACAACACATAGCCTCATAGGCGAGAGTAATTCCACGAATAGCTCTGTGGAATTGTTCACCTGACATCATTTGTTAAGCTGTGCAACTCTCCAGGGTACTCATACTTTATTTTTTGGTCGAGAGCATATATGGGTTGGTCCATTGTTTGGACAGATGACAACTCACCAATACATTTACTCATCTCTCGGCACTGTCTTATTGTGTTGTACACTGCTGCCATTTCTGCAGGCAGTGCATCTATTATTGGTTTGCATGCAATCTGTGTTATTGTGTGGCATGTTCATCTAAGAGAAACCAGTCCATAGTGGTATAATATGTTGTGTTGGGGGATAACATGCTAATGGTAAGGGTAACTTGGACCGATGTAACATCCTAAGGAAGACCCATGAGAGATCAGCAACTTTACGACTTGTATCTGAAGTTACACATCCCCGTATGCATGCATTGGCATTCTCTAAGGGTGGGTGGAGGGGGGCCCTTGGGAGGTTGAGGGCTTCTGGTGCGACATGCATGTTGTCAAGCAAAAAAGCAAGAAAATATATTTTAAAAAATCCAAACTATAGTCTGCAGTACATTTATGGACATTTTGGTGAATTAAAACACATGCAAAATATGTTTCCAAACGAGAAGATGCTCATTAATTGGGTGTTTAAAATAGCCAGCATCTAGAGATCCAGATACAACAACAAGTGCAGATTTGTCTCTTTTGAAGATAAAACTTAAGGATTTAGGGATATAGTACTTGTGCCTTGACCTGGTGACCTAGATAATTGATTTAGTGACCTACTTTTATCACAGGACACTTTTCTTGATCCAGACTCACGTATGTGTGCAATTTCATGAAACAGACACAAAGATAAGGACAATACAAACAATTTTCTACTTGTTTCCCTTTATTGAAAAAATACAGAAAATTAATTAAGAGGTGGGTGTGGGGTAACATTTCCTCATGTTAATTCCACAAGGTGAGCCTCAGGCAAGTTATTTATATGCTTTCGGAATCAGTAGTAATTTTAAAACATTTTGGTGTATAATAGTTTATTGTTTGAGCATAATATCATGCTAATAAAACTATTACCTCGATATATTTTGAGCGAAGCCAAAGCATTTTACTACTTTTTGCACCAATATTGCCCTGTATATCAGGTTTACATGTATGGTTCATCCCAACGATGCTTGAATTAAGTTTTCCTACCTCCAGAAAGCTAAATGTGACTGAAAAATCCAACTTTGTATTATTTTTGGATATAAATTAAGTCTCAAATTTAAATTTCTTAAAGTTTTTGAAATTGAAATACCTTTAGACATTGACGGAAAGCAAAAAGTATTTTGGCCAGGTTTGTCAAGTTGCAACTGGTTTTTAAATAAAGCTGAGACATCAAGGATTGATTTAACACCAGTTGTAACCATCAGTACTTCATGTTAATTTTGCTCTTTAAATATAGCATTTTTTGCCAGTTGACCGCTCACCTGATGTCAAGATGATAAATTTAATGTAATCCTAGAATTTTGCATTGTTATGGTTTCCACTTTCAAGATTATCTGTTCCAAATACCGGTTGCATTACATGTACTATTGATGTGGGGTCATATGCAGTACCTTATATAATGAAAAAAATTCAAATTATGCGATCAATGAAATGGTCTGGAGATTGCACATTTGCTTTGGCTACAGGGGGTATCTAGAGCAATCCCACGTCCACAGCTCACTAGCCCAATGCATCTGAATGAGGATCTAGTGGGATAAATTAACATAACATGTGGACCCTGCCTTCCTTTTGCGCCAAACACATGTACCACTTAGGGTCCCACTCACAGCAATTTGCATTTTGATACCCGCAGACGAGGAATATGATGCCATGGTTTGATTAATATCGAGGTACCCTATGTATGGAAGTAAAGCAGTCTTTGCTCCACCCAATGAACAAAACATCTGTGCTGAAGCAGGATTTGTTACCTTGCCACAAGTAGGGTACCTTTTTAGGCACTTCAAGAACGCCCCTATGGGTTCTTCAGAAAAAAAAACGTTAGGTTCTTCACAAGCCATTTAGAGTTCCTCAGAGAACCGCCAAGTTTCTCCTTAAGATATAATAAAAGGGTTCGTATGTTTCCTTGTCATGAATGTTCTCAAGAAATGCTATCTGTAAGCACGCAGCAGATACGTTGCAAATTTTGAAGGCCCAACTGTTTGTCACTGGTCTGTCAAAGTAGCTACCGCTTCCTGACCAGTATTTAGGTAGTTGTGTGATGGATCTATCTCTAAACTTAAACTCACACTGTATCCTGCCTTTTTGATTGGTAACACTACATTTGCAATCGACATACCAAACAAAATTTAAATAATGTATAATCACAGCATTAAATCTTCTAATTTAGTTGTTTTTCCTGAACAAATGTGAACGACATTCTAATCTCAGTCGTTTTATAGTAGAATGGAACCTTATTTTGAGATCACTTCAATAATGCGAGTTTCTGTCTATTATGTAATTCCTCGAATGAAATGCTTGTTATTTTACCTTTCATGTATAAAACACTATTCTAACGCGACCTGTCACCGTCATACTGTATTCAGCTCTATTGCATCATGCGTTTTTATATGTGCGGATAAAACTATTTGCAGGGTTTCGTTCGGTTTGCTGAGAGCTTTCATTTGACATAGTTAATGTATTTTCAGTATAAAGTGATGAAATACATGTTTGGACACATGTACATTAGGATGCAATGCTACAAGCTGGTATAAACAGTATGATTGCAAAATAGGCTGGTTCCACTAAATGCCGAGTTTTTTATCGAGGATAAAAACCTTTCCCAGCGTGAAGAACCAGCCATTCAAAAAACTTTACAGGATAGGGCGTAATTACATAACATGCCCTTTCGCTCACAAAAGTGTATTACTAGCAGTATGAGATGGCTATGTTTCCTAGGTATTTCTGGCCTCTTTTCGCCTAGAAACTATCGTTACTTGTCTACTTAAACTGAATATTCCATAAAAAACATTATGGGATAAAGACAAACCATCATTCGGGCGTGTTTCTGGTTGGGTCTGCGCAAGAAAACCACAAGTCGCTTCGAGGCTCGTGGTTTCCTACTCAGTATCATTTCGTCCGAACCAGAAACACCGCTCATGACAGTTTCTATAAATATCAAAAACTCAGATCATACATGTGTCATATCACATTGCATTACATCACATCACATTTCATTAATTCATGTTCCCAATGAATAAATTGAAAAGTAACTGCAGAGAAAGCAAAAAAATGGGTTATAGTTATAGCGATAGTTAATACGAAGAGTAAGACACTCATGATAAGCAGACCGAATGAAAGGTATGGATAGCTTGTTTGGACTTGTGGAAGCTAAGCTCCAAACACAACCAACTTTGACTGATACCCTGAGCATTGCATGTAGCCACATCAGACAAAGGCACCACACGCAAATATATATATATATATATATATATATATATATATATATATATATATATATATATATATATACATATATATATATATATATATATATATATATATATATATATATATATATATATATATATATATATATATATATATATATATACAGGCACAGTTGCTTTCATCTGCAATAGGCGTAAATATTTGACACAAATGAAAAGACTTAATTTGAATAATGCCCTCATAAATACCACTTCCGACTAAGCCATGGTCAGCTTCCTACCTTAACCCATACATTCAATAATTAAGATAGATGTTGGGTTGGAGGTTAAATGGGCTATCGGTTTTATTACCTAGAACACATGATTTTGATTTGCAGAAAACATGATCTACGAACCGACAGCCTGAAGCTACAGATTTTTACCATCAAATAGTCTGATACAATCAGACTAACAAAAAAAGATACACTTATCAAGAACGATGTTGGGTTGGAGGTTAAATGGGCTGTTAGTTTGACTGACAAGTCGGGAGAACTAAAAGGTGATAGGCCCACCGGCTTTCCTATTTATTTTTGGCAGAAGTAATGAAATTTGCTTTTTGGGTTGTTGGGCCTATACATTTTGGAAAAGAACTAGTGTCTGCAGTTAATGATGCATATTTCTAATTTTGAGAGGACCGGTTTTAAACCACCAGTTGCCTTTTATGGGTGACTGCTTGGCTCAAGTCAGGAATGAAATTCGTTTCTTTACATTGGTATTGGAAGATAAATGTTGATGCTTTGGCATGTTTGGAATCTCTTTACTGTCATTGTTGGGTTTGGAAGTAATGCGTGTGGATCATGTTTCCCTGTTCTACTTATTGCCTATCACACATGATCAAAAAACATGATGTACGAACCGGCAGCCTAAAGATACAGATCTTTACCGTTGAATAGTCTGATACAAACAGACTAACAAAAATGATATATTTATCAAATGATCTCAGATAAAATGTTTTATAATCATGAAATGTATCATGGATATATATTTTCCAAGGGGTCTCGCCATACACCGCACCCTGTGCAACACAAAAACACATGCATGTGGAGCACAGGATGCTTAGCCCTCCCATGGGGCATATATATATATATATATATGTGTGTGTGTGTGTGTGTGTGTGTGTGTGTGTGTGTGTATGTGTGTAAATATATGTGTGTGTGCGTGCGTGCGTGTGTGTGTGTGTGCGTGTGTGCGTGTGCGATCAATTCATAACCAGTTTTATCACCCACTTGTTCTTAATGAACAACTGACCTGTTATAACAGTATGTTTCAACTTTTGAATGTCTGCGTGATTGCATTTTTCATATTTAGTTCGGCTGACGCACGTGTGGCCATAATTTATACTAAGCAAGGGTAGTAATACCCGGCTTAATCATTCCGCCGACGCGGCTGCATTTGTAACTGTCGTGCATTCCTCCGCCGGTAAGTGTATGTTTTCTCCCATGCAGTTTGATAACAGGCAGTGTGAACTTCTCCACAGCGTCCACTCAGCACTTAACGTGGACGGCCTCAGAAATAACCCATAATTCATTCTTCATTCCTTGGCCATTTAGCACTCTCATTTTCACTTTTTTTCGGTTGGAATGTGGATACCTTCGCCACCATCCAGGGTCCAACGTGCTCCAGCAGAATGGTTCACACTGGAATTGGATTTGTGTTTATCGTCGCATGTCAATTGCCAATGGCCGTGGTCTTTGGGAACAACAGAACGAGGTACGAGAAATGACTGAAAGCTTTTTATGGATTTATGCTTTTCTCACAATTAGAATTTCAGGCTTATAGAAATATATATATATATATATATATATATATATATATATATATATATATATATATATATATATATATATATATATATATATATATATATATATATATATATATATATATATATATATATATATATATAAAAGCACAGTAATATTTATAATTTTGAATATCATCTGGAAGGGAGCACCCTGAAGAGCGTATGGTAGAGAGTGTGATGGAAGCCAATCGGGATGTCGTTGAACTATATGTGACTTTATGTAAGCGACCGATTGTTGAACTTTACAACACTAGCATGGGTCATAACTGTTATTACTATACAGATTCAATATATGTGACGCTCCTTTCAGCCAAGCTTCTCTATTGCATGTATACATATAATATATTTGTGTTTGTATGTGTGTAAATATATGTATGATTATATCCGCCTTCCTCTAAACATAGACATCAGATGTTTTATCGACAGAAAGCAAACATCACGATATACGATAGTCAATGCACATGATTACAATATAATGGAACGCAATACAAAGATCAAAGTTTACATAAATTCAAAGCCTGAGAGGCCAAACAAATATTCAAAATTGATATACCTGACTAAATGCTATCACATAAGTTAAAATCTTTACGCAACTTAAAACTTCATAGTTATAAATATCTCATTGTCAGAATGGCTTTCAAAATAGAAAATAATTTCTTTCCTGCTGACCAGAAACGTTTGAGCAGATCAAATGTAATGAAGCCCATTTCCAATAGCCCATAATATTTGTGCCTGCTTTGTAAATTAAGCTCCGTATTTCTTTTTCATCGGTCCACAAAGCAAAGTCACTCTCATTAAAATGCAAGGAGACCTGTTGCTTTTGACCAATGCGCCAATTACTCGATTGATTGCAATCACATTGAACAATGGTATTGACTTTTTCCTACTTTACTGCT
>OZ026629.1:33314402-33455402 GCA_964020975.1 Hermodice carunculata
GATAGATACTAGGGCGACTAAAGAACAACAATCAGTAACTAAGTCACTTCCCTGTTAAACAGGCCAATCTCCGTGCTGTCTTCTCTGTTCTCTGCTTAGTGTAGAAGAGAAAATTCGCAGCGCGGTCTGCTTTGAAGGCCACTGAGTCCAATTTACAAAGCAATGCATATTTTGTTGAGACATGACAATGTTTGGAATCAAGAATTCATAAAACTTTACATTTTAAGCAGGCAAGACAAAAGCCCGTATTACAAAATCTTTGATCTAGTATGAAGTTACTTGATCATTTATGTCCAGTTTCAATATGCAAAATTGCGGGCCCTACCTACAAGATGTGTGATTTTTTGCTTCATTTTATCCTTTTCTTTTATAAAGTCTTTCAGAGCTAGTCAAAATAAAGTCTGGTTAATTTGAACTATTGCGTTTATTTCAGATTCGGATTCCTTTAAAATCTAAATTCAAATACCAGGATGTCCGTAGTTGAAAAGTTAATTTCGTACCATTCCAAGCTTTGACACAAATCATTTAGGGTAGGGATGCCAGCTTAGTGCTATTGGCGCAATATTACAGCACTTTTGTCTGTGTGTGCGTGTGTGTGTGTGTGTGTGTGTGTGTGTGTGAGTGAGTTAGATTGCCACAGCTAGCAGCACATTTAACTCTTTCAGTGACACATTTTTTACCTCAGTCAACAGCTTTCCTCTGCGCGCGCCCAAAGCCCGCCTAGGAAAGATGTTGATCTGGACTATTATACTCTACATGCATGTAACTACAGCTATGTTGGTACTTGAATGAAACATCTTTGTACATGGAACACGAATCTAACACCCTAATCATAATTCGCAGCAGTTTATTTTAAGCAATTTGACTTTGGCCGTAGTTGGTACCAAAAGAGTTAATATTAAGTTTGCCAATGCCGTGTAATTCAAACGTGCGAGAAACATATCAAATGGACGGTTACTTGGTGATGTAAAGTAATCACACTTACAACATAGAAGGGTCAGTGAGTTTACCTAACTCATTCTGTAATTGTGCACCAGCCGCTCTTCTATTTTGCTTCACATGTTTAAAAAAACCATGCTTTCATTTACAATTATCCAACTCACATAAACCATATCACGATACTATAATCTATACTTATAAAAATCATTGTGTGACAGTTGTAATGCTATAATCATCATCTAACCGGCCAAATACTTTTATACTGTGGATCAGTACTGCACTCGAAAGCTAAAAAAAATATAATTAATTGGCTTTATCATCATGCCCATGGAGCATTTTGTGACCGCGTTGTGTTGTAAAATATGCCATACTCGTGATAAACTTTCAGTCAACCATATACATATATACAGTCGCGGACATTGGAACGATGCATTTGAGAAAATAAAGAAATATACCAGAAAACACAAGGAATTTTACATTTCAAAAGTTTAAGACTTCTCATCAGTTTTATGATTTAATTGACATCAAAGGCTTCATTCATTTTTCAGAACAAACATGTATCTGCACAGAAATATTTAAATCACATATGTTTTCTAGGTGTTTTGAAAAAAAAAAAACATTCATCAGGATAAATAACTACACATTCATAGCATGCCAGCATCTCAAAATCAATATTAGAGACAACGCGGTTCACTTTACAATGCCAAAAATGTTAGCATCCCTCTGTTTCCGATGTGGTCATATCATGCCCTTCAAATATATCCATACATATACTTCTGGGGGAAAATATGCCAGCACCATTAGTTTAACACGGGCCGCTCAAAATATGCCTTTATATGAAAAATATAGGTGTTGCCGGGAATTTTATGTAACATCAACGGGTATCTTGGGATATTCCTGAGCAGTCACACACGCAAAAAATGTCCTAAAAGCATGACAACAGCCAGAGAGATGAAAGACGTGTGTCTGGTATTAGGGAGCCTATGGGCATTATCAGGGGGCCATAGCACTCCTGGGATCAATGTGAATCCACAATGCCATGGCATTCGGGTCACTCACAACTGTTTGAATTTGACAAGGGCAATCATCAGGATGTTGGAGGCTGGCCTTTCCCCGCAGCTGCAAGGGGATGGCTGGATCTGGGCGACCAAGACTGTCAGATTGGACGGATGGCCATTACATGATCCAGTACGTGAAGAAGCACAGGTTTGGTTCACTGAAAGGTATCATCTACAGTGGCGCCAGGCCTGCATCATCAGCGCATCACAGTCTACCATTAACATAATGTGGGCCAAACTGAGAGCATACCGTCCTGCCATTCGCATCCCTCTCAGTCCTGCACACAAGACACGACGGGAAATCAATGGGACAGTGCGATGTGGTCGGATGAATCTCGATTCTGCTTCGATTTCCACGATGGAAGAATAAAGGTGAAACGAATGCTTTCCGAGAGGTTCGTAGAAGGATGTATAGTTGAACATGATTACTGCGGAGGAGGCAGTGTCGTGATGTGGTGGGCAATTACAGCAACAGGGAGAACACCTCTAATCAGGGTAAAAGGGGACACTAACAGTCCCTCGCTACTTGGATGAAATCCTGCCCACAGTTGACGGATGCATCCAACAATACCCAGGGCTACTTTTTCAACAGTATAACGCATGATCATACCTGCCCGAGTCAGTATGCAGTATCTACAGCAACACAATATGGCATCGTTGCATGGCCAGCCCATTCTCCCGACCTTCCCCGCATCGAGCATTTGTGGGATGTGCTTGGCCTTTGAATCCGGGATGAGTCTGAAGAACCTGCATCCACCCTTGACCAACTGCGACAGAAGGGTCACAGACCAGTTGAATCAAATTTCCCAGGCTGAGATCACCAAGCCTGGAAGCAGCATACCAAGGCGGATCCAAGCTTGTTTACAGTAGCGTAGTGGTCAGACCCAGTATTGACGTGTGCAGCCTCCCAACAACAACAAAAACAGCAAGCAAACGAGTAATTTTAAAGGCCACCATTTCCTCCCAAAAGAGATGTAAAAAGCAATGGTATAATAAAATGAACAAACTCCCCATACACATCCTCATAATACATGCAAGATGTTGAACAAAGGCGTGGCATTTTTTGCCCAGCAGTATATTTTCATCAGTGTCTGTTGTCATTATTAATCTTCTTCATGTTAAGTGCCCTGGTTCAGTCTTATCTGTGAGCAACACTTAATTACAGAATCGCAGCTCAAATCCATACATACATACATACATACATACATACATACATACATACATACATACATACATACATACATACATACATGACCCAAAGAACAGCGGGCATGCGCATAAAAACTTAACCCAGAATTGATATAAATATAAACTATGTCGTCATTATATTTCTGTGTTGCAGACACATTGACTCATGGGAGGCTAGGCTGCTCGACTATTTGTTAGAAAAACATGACAGACATAGGAAAGTCTTACGCCCACTTTTGAACTACACATCACCCATTGATGTGTACTTTGGGATGCGAGTCATAAAAATTGATTTGAAGGAAGAAGAAAATATATTGGAGTTGAGCACGTGGCTCAGATATGTAAGTATCAATGTGTATTTTGATAGAGTGGGGCACATTCAGCTTTAATCATGTTTTCTTCTTATTTACATAGACCAGTGTCTTATGTTGTTTGTTTTTGATAAAAACTGTTGTATTTTCATTTCGGATAATTGATTTTAAGTTGTTAATGGAAGAGTTGTTTGGATCGATGCCTAATTCGACCCCCAAAACAATCAGCACAGCTAGCTACAAGCTCTGCTGCCTCTCTTCTTCATATCATTTTGTGCAACACTTTCTTTAAGAAGGAACAAACGTTTAACATGCAAAAAGATCGTAGATTTTAAAATGTAAGAAGATCGTAGATTTTTAAATGTAAAAGATCCACAGCAAAAACGTCTTTTACAAACACGAATTTTCAGCATTCCGTCACCTGTGATCTCGTAGAATTCATACGTGTAGTTTGATAGGAGGAGGAGGAGTGCTGTTCTATATCTTTACTGGATAAATGCAATCGCTTGATTGGATGATATTTGCAATCATTTAAATATAATCTCTGATGTGGAACAGAAGTGGCAAGACCAAAATCTGAACTGGCATCCTGAAGATTTCAATGGCATCGAAAATGTCATTTTCCCCCACAGTCAAGCGTGGTTACCAGATATCGGATTAACGAATACGTAAGTATGCAAAATTTATCTTTTCCTGACACATGGGCTTCTAAGATCTAATTTGCACAAGAGTTATAAAATACACTATTTATACCCAACAAAAAGCTTTGCAAAGCCTCCAATATCAACCTGGTATTTGGCAAGCAAAGAAAAAACCCGTTGTTTGGCCAGGATAATCTACGTGCAAAATTAGGTCAATATTGCAATTATGTATTTCCGTGTGTACTTGAGAACAAAAAAATTGAAGAAAACTGTAGTCCCCATAAAATACTTTAATTTTCCGAACGGAGAGAATAACATATTAACTGAGATGTGCAGTACTTGTATGCAGGTTTCAAAAAAAAGAAAAAAACTTTAATTTTCCAAAATGAGAGAAAAACACACAAGTGAGACGTTAAGTACTTTTTCCCAAACATCTTGCTTTTCTATGGAGGGAGTGTTCAATTTCACCATAGAAGTTGGATTTAGAAGATTGTGTCTATAAAAAAAGTTTAAAGACCGGATATCACCATCAGAAATTTGGTGAAAAGAAACGTAATAATGCTAATGATTTTAGACAAGTGACTGGGAGAAAAAGGAAATAAGTTGAAAAGAAATACAAATATACTGACATACCATCGAGGACTCGACAGCACAATTTATGCATACGCAGTGTGTTTTTAAGTTTGCATCTTCGCCATTTGGCCATTGATATGTGTACTTGCTACTTACTAACAGTGAACGCTGCGGAATGGAGTACTGTCATGTCACCACACTCCGACCTGTCCAACTGGAACATACGGCGAATTGTATAGTATGTTCATACTCAAAGTTACCCAGGTTGTGTCATACCAAAATTAATGAAAGGGAGGAACTATGTAAATGCAGTCATTGGGAAACGAGTGACAATTAGGAAAAGGGCTTAGCCCAATAATAATCCCTCTTAAAGAAGAATAAGAAACAGGACGTCATCAAACGTACATATGATGCACGATTAGGCAAACACATTATTTTGTTCACTGCCCATGCCACAAAACAATATCAACAGGACGTTTCAAGTGGACGGAGACAGACACTATGCCAAAAGTGTACAGTTACGTGCAGAGCAAAATACAATTTGTGTAGAGAAAGGAACATACTTTGATATAAACATTAATAAATTTTGTTCTTACCATGACCTATAGTATACAGGAAAAAACGTGACACCTTGCACCTTCATAAATTGAAATACCTATGCAACTTGGAAACATTTGGCAGCAACCAGCTGAACTGCATTCAACCGACATCTGCCTCCATAAGTATAAAGTTCTGGACACATAACTGGCCGACGAAGTCATTTTAACGTAAATGTCAACATGCCGAATTACAAATATCTCGTGGTTACTTGGTCAAAGGACATATTGTAGATGAGAAGAAAGAATTTTAGAATGAATTTGAAAATTTATCGCTAATTTGTCGGTAGTATAATTTGGAGGCCCTGACTTGGAGTGTTAGGAACAGCACAGAGTAAATAATGTGGGACTAGTTTTTCGGGTGTTTGATACACTGATATTATTATAATACATTCTCTACCGCTTGATAGATTTTGCCATCCAAATTCACTATATAGTTTAACATTGGCCATGCCACACGTGCATGATGTTAGTAGCTATTCGAGCAGCAGCCAGTTGGACGACTTCAGGTTTATCAGTATCAATTACCCTGCATTCCAGACCGGACTTCCCTGTTCCAAAACTGGTCACAAAAGGGGGGTATACAGTTTTCTAAGGGCAGGCGATCAAGATAACAGTGCAAACGTTTTATTGGAAATTTATTTGAAGTGTTTCTGCATGATCATTGAAACAGCATACAAGGTCAAATCCTTAAACCTTAGTCATACCGTTCATTCAAGGCCACTTATAATTATTATTAAATCTGAAAAAAGACGATTTGATGTATAGTTTTATAATTGTATTAACATGTTTTCACATATGTCACATACAACATATATTTATATTGTATATGTATGTTTCAATACATCATAGCAATTTGGGCATAGTTATGCGCAGGCACACGGCTACCAAACAATATGCCGAGATGCCTATTTGTTGGCATGATTCCTCATTATAATTGGGCTAATTTGCCCAGTGGTATTCAACTAGAAATCTAAAGCCTGATTATTGCCTAATTATACTCAATAATTTTAAAGAGTCTAAAAAGGGCAAAAGTGTAGTCGAGAGGAAGAACAAAACGAAACACCACTTGACAGGGCGACGTACAGGACTTAACGGAATTTTGAACAGGGAGCAGTGCACGGGTGCGTGGTCCAGAATTGCGTAACAAAGGAAGCAAAGGCAAAGACCATCTAAAGCCGTGGGGCATGATAAAAAGAATGCCCTTCCGGCGTTATCGCCTGGCAATTGGGCCACGTCTGACAGATTACAAGTAACGTATTTTTCTATTAAATCTGATACCAATATGTCCCTTAATAGGTCTTTCATTTCAGGGCAACACACAGCACTAAAATGAATTTGAACAGTGAGCAGTTCACTAGTGGATGGTCCAGAATTGGATAACACAGAAAGAAAAGGCAAAGACCACCTAAAGTCTTGTGACATAATAATTAGAATGCCCTCGCGGTGCCATCGCTCACCTAGGGGCCATGTTTCACACCAGATCTAACATTAATGACAATGAACATAATGTTCTCATAGAACAACGATTTGTATTGAGTTATGGTATTGAATGTACAAAGTCAATTTCTATGTAGTTACTTGCTCTACAACATTGACTTCATCAAAATTAAATATATGAAGGGCTTCTGTCCATAACGAGAAGTTAAGTATGACTTACCATTTCTCTACATGAGATGTCTATACCAAGTAAGGCCCCCAGTTACAAAACTTTGTCCATATTTCAACTTGCAGTGTTGGGAAACTGTCCCCGGTTAAAGGCACATTGCTGCGTGACCTGACACTTAGTGTACCGAAGACTAAAAAGCTGGCATTCAGGCCATCTTGATGCAATGTGTGTTTCATTTTTAAGAATAATTTGGTTAGGTTGTCATGTGAAAGCCTGCATATTTCCGAGACAGTCATGTAACAGTGTCTATTTTTGAAAGCTGTGTATTTCAGGATTTGCACATATGAGCTTATATATAAACTTGTAATCTTTGTTATTTTTGTTCCAGACATGTCAGAAATAGGAACAACATCTTGACTTGTTTTCGTATGAAACTCTCACACGTAATAAGCAAGATCATATCTAACCATAGTATATAATAGATTGTGTATGACTTTTCACTTTTATTTTCAGACTGCTGTGCTATATTTGGCACAGGAAAGACCAATGATGAATTAGATGTTTTCAAATATGTGCACTATTTTCAATTTTTAATTTCTATTAATTTTTTGCTCTTTTCGAGGATAAATCTTTAAAAAAATATACTCTTCCAAAACCGCTTACCCAATTCTTTGATTTCACACAGAAACACTCCTAGGGACTCCTAGTTCTTAATTTGTTCACCAGGTGGCGCTGCAATTTTTGTATGATTTTTTTGTGTTTTTGCCATTTTCGACTTCTTCTCCAGAACTGTTACATTAAGCTGAAAGTTTGCGGATATGTTCCTAGTGAAAGGGTCAGACAAAGCTTTTCACTAGGTGACACTGCTATGGATTCTTGATTTTTAACGAATTTTTTATTATTTTTTTTCAATTTGGGTACTGATCAGTAAATTTGGGTACTTATCAGTAAAAGCACCTTTCCTATTGGTTACAATTTAAGTCAATGTGCATCCTAATGCTAATTCACATTTTCGACTTTTTCCCTGAAACCGTCAACCAGATTTACTTCAAACTTGGTGAGGATGTACCTTGGGTTGGTCTCTAACAAGTTTGTGCAAATCGACATGTTCCAATTTTTGGACTTTTAATGAATCTTTGTTCTTTTGGGGTTAATATTAAAAAAATACTTTCTCTCGGAAACCGCTTACCCAATTGCTTTGATATCACACAGAAACACTCCTGGGGACTTCTGGTTTTTAATTTGTGCACCGAATGGCGCTGTAATTTGTTTCTATTTTTTTATAAATTTTTGTGTGTGTTGGCTATTTTCAACTTCTCCAGAACCGTTACTTACATTAAGCTCAAACTTTGTGGTATGTTTCTTGTGGAAGGACCAAACAAAGTTTTACTAGGTGACACTGATATGGATTCTTGATTTTTTTTTTATTTTTTGGTACTTATCAGTAAATGCACCTTTTTGATTACTCTTTTAGTCAATTGGCATTTACATGCGCTATCACATTTTGGACTTTTTCTCCTAAACCATCACAAAGAATCACTTTAAACTTGGTAGCCATGTACCTAGGTTGGTCTCTGCCAAGTGGTCAAGCTCCAGTATTTTTTGGATTTTTTTATGAATTTTTTATGGGCTGTATTTGGGGGTGGGGATTTAAAAATATCTTCTCCAAAACCACTCACCCACTTGCTTTGATATCACACAGCAACACTCCTGGGGACTCCTACTTCCTAATTGTTTTCCAGGTAGCGCTGTATTTTTTTTAACCTTTTTATGATTTTTGTGTGTTTTCTTTATTTTTAACTTCTTCTCACGAACCGTCCTTGAAATTAAGCTGAAACTTGATGGATATGTTCCTTGTGAAAATGTCAAACAAATTTGTTCATTAGGTGGCACTGCTGTGATTTTTGTTTAATTTTAGTGATTATTTTTTTTCAATTCGGGTATTTATCTATAAATGCACCTTTCCTATTGATTACTATGTCAAATATGGCGTGGGTGTATTTTTTATAACTGTCTACCTGTCATATCCCAAGTTCACAGAAACACAAGTGTGATGAATCTCAAGGTTAGCTGACCATGGGCTGTTCACGCAGCCTTCTTGTTTAAAAATAAGTATAATAGTTGCTTAATATGAATGTGTATCAGAATAACTAGTCTATCGCTTTATTCCAGGGCAGATACAAGCAACAAAGAGCGCCTTACCGATATTTTCCTACAACACAATGGTGAAATATTCTGGACTCCTCACAGGGTGTATAGAAGTGCATGTCTGGTGGACCTAATGAACTATCCATTTGACCAACATGTCTGTGAAATGTGGTTTCAGAGCCTATCGCATAGCAATTTCAAAATGCGACTGCAAAAATATGGACCAAGTCCTTCATTTGACCTAGATACATTTTTAGGTGCCTTCAAGGAGTCTGCAAAGTGGGAAGTGGTACGAAATGAAACTTTCAAAATTGACTTTCCACGCGATTTGGATGCAGCTCTGATGTATTCTCGAAGAAATGCTTTATTATTTAGGTTGACATTACGTCGAAGACCCGGATTCACAGGGTTTCTGTTGCTTCTACCGTGTATATTTCTTAGTTGTTTGACACTTGTGATCTTTACATTACCCCCAGAGAGACCAGACAGACATGCCATCGGTAAGTATCTAGTATATGTCTACGATAAAAAATATAAGTAATAAAAGATTCCAGTTGACTTAAAAGGATCGTAGATATGTCCATGTTAGAGGATGTGAGATTACTTCATTAGGATCTGACATTCCTTTATGCGCAGATTTCCTCGAGAATAAACAGTTCACATTCGGTTATGCAAATGAGTAGGGGGTTTTTTTTTTGTTTTTTTTTTTTTTTTTTTGTTTGTTTTTTGTTTTTTGTTTTTTTTTTGTTCTGTCAAAGAAAAATCAAAACATAATATTAAAGCTGCAAGCACCAAGATCAAATTGCTCCATGTGCTGCGAACAGGATGAATTTTTTTCTGTGTAAGTCCATATATCAATGCAGCACACTTCCTTTGAATGTAAAAAGTAAGTGGTACATATCAATTGCAAAGATATTTTGAATCTCCCAATTTGCTGATGAAACTCCATGATTTAAATAATATACCCATGTGTTTGACTTCAAAAACAGATCTTCAACTCTTTTTATGTCGAATCTTTACAAAACTGAGGGATCACAATTTTGTTAGCGATATATCGTACGAAAACCTTGAGACCACTAAAATTGTTGTTTTTAAGGCATGTGATCGAGAAGCAATTGTGATCCAGAGCCATCTCTTCATGCGGGCCAGTGAGGTCTTAAAATTGAGGTCTGCTTAATACGGCATAGATGAACCTGTATTTTTTTTTTTTTTTTTTTTGTAATTCGACCACAAGGGCACCTTAGAAAAGCTAATCCAGACAGTCAGCATATGTAATACATTAGGTCTTCTGCATCCGAGTCTTTGCTCTGAATTCCAGGTTAGGCTAAGTGACTAAAGCACTTCACCTGCAAAACATCCTCCAATATATGTACACATTCTGATGTGCCCTTATTGACATTTTCTTTGATCATTTTCACGTACGCGTTTGGCAGCAACAAGCCTTTATGCCAGTTTTGTGGTGCTGTTACTGGTACTGGTTCAAACGGCTCCACCATCTGCTGCATCACTCCCAAAGCTAGGTATGTTATGCAACAGCATACTGTTTCTTTTGTAACCATAGTCTTATAACACTTTTTCTTGAGAATGAGTCATGAGCTTTATATATTTGTGTTTTTAAGGAAAACAAATAAAGCGAACACTGTTCCAATCTTAAAATAGCAATGGGTGTGCACAGGCGTCGAAGCTGCTCTTGTATAAAGTAGGCCTATCTTGTCACTTTATACTAGACTGAATCAATTTAGCGTAAATATTAGCCGGTCTTCAGTTTAATAAATTCATAATTAAATATGTATCCGTCTTTCCCATGTACAGGTGTGTTTTATGCCGTAAGCATGGGTTTCATCATGGTGTCAATCGTTCTGTCTACAATGGTGGTCAACATCAGCACAAAGTGGGTGACGGGCCATCCTGTACCGCAGTGGGTCAATGTGGTTCGTATAATGCAGCTTTTGCCATGAATCTCCTGCAAGTCTTGACAATGTCTCATTTATTATTATCATCATCATCATCATCATCATCATCATCATCATCATCATCATCATCATTATAATTATTATTAATAGCAGAATTTGCATGTTTCTATCTCCATCTTTTCCACTCTCCAGTGAAATATAATCACTGTTTTTGTGTGACGACATATCAATCCTCAAGCAAAATGTGTTCCTGGTAACAGGAACGACCCTCAAAATCTTCAACATAACTTGAACTTAAAGCTACCGGATCTATACACTGGTTTTCAGAAAATGAAATGATGGCAAATCCCAAAAAATTCCAAGCGCTTGTTCTATGCCCTAATAGAGGGACTCTTGTAATATAAATTTTGGAATTAAGGATAATGTCAATAGGACCAAGGATCATGTGAAACTCCTTGGTGTAAATATCGATAACAAGCACAAATTTGACATATAAAGCTGAGCTGTGCAAGAAAGCACCTAGACAGTTCAATGTCCTGCAGAGACTAAGCAATTATGGAGATTTTAAATGTAAGTTATTGATCTTCAGGTCTTTCATTTGATCTCATTTCAATTACTGCCCTCTTGTCTGGCACTTTTGTGGGGCTACTCTGAAAACAAAAATGGAGAAAATCCAGGAACGTGGCCTTCGTTTCGTTTACGATGATCACAAAAGTGATTATCATTCACTTTTGAAAAAGACATATTTGTCCACTTGGTCAATTTGTAGACTCAGATTACTTCCCATTTCTACAAAGCCCTGGGGGACCACAGCCCAAATTATTTGCAAGACATTTTTAAACAATATAGGGGAAATGAAGTTTCACGCTCATCTAAGTATTTGAACCATCCTACATATAACAAGTTGACTTATGGTAAAAATTCTCTGCGCTACCAAGGTAATAACATAAAAGATGCTGTAACTTTGACAGAATTTGAAAAAAAAACTGATTGCCACCTGGACCTTTGACGAAGCATGCACTTGCGCGTCATATAATACAACCTTCTAGTCCAAATACCCAGATAAGCGAGATGCATGACTGCTAATATTTAATCATTTGTAACTTTGTGGTGCTACTTTTTTCAGTTGTGTGTATGCTGCATTTTTTTAGGTATACGAATTTGTTTAATGTTACCTAATGTATGTATTTTGTCTATTTTAATAGCCCTTTGGCTAGTGTTTATCTCTGCACACGTGCCGACTTTAAATAAAGCTTTGTATCTTGTATCTTGTATCTTGTATCTTGGTACACCTGGGGCAATTGCATGTCTAAGATGTTAGATCCGCAAATTTGATGTGCAAGTAATATTCTATGTATGTCATGTATTCAAATGTGGAAACTCGTCAGGTGAACATGGTGAACGGGAAGCCAGAGCAATCTGATTCTCAAAAGGAAAAAAATCAGCGCTCTATAATGTGTTCTGAAACTGAAACTAAATCAAGTCAGCAAGCCTTCATTTACATTGGATCTCTAAACAGTACGGGTTGCATTGTAGAGATGCAGATTATTTGTACCTATACTCATAGCGTTCGATTTGAAACAGGATCTTTTGTCTCATATCTACCACACTTCATCATCTAATTAGGTGTGGTGTTTGTCAAATGACTTGATAATGTTATGTCATGTGCCTTGAGAAGGATGTTGTACACTGATGGTAAGAGGTATTTGCCCTCGTCCCTATCGAGTGAGAAAATCCATGATATAATGTGGATAGCTTCCCGTACACCTCTCTGAAACCACCTGCTGTCCCTGTCGATGACTTTGGTGTTATTGTCATCGAACTTACTTCCCGTAGATTCCATGTGTAGGGCAACAGGCGAGGTATCCCACTTATTCCACAGTAGTTTCGCTTGCACAGTTTTGATTGCGTTTCATAATCAGATTATACTATTCACCTCTGAGCTGTAAATTTTTCCTCTGTTGACTGTTCAAAACTCCACATAGGCACCATTTCATGATTGAATGCTATGAATTGAACGGGGTCTCTAAGCCAAGATTCTTGGTCGCACGTATCTGTCAATGCCCTATTCATCTCCAGGATTAACATCCATAGTGTTTGGAAACTGCGTCATGAAACCTTGCATAAAATGCACATTACGTACTAAAATGAGGTCTCTATGCCATGTATATGGGTCACAAAAAGTTATCAACAGACAATTCATTTCGGAACAATTATTTCCCTGTCCTCTGATTTTGTTTCATCGAACCTCACACGTACACGAGTGAGGACTAACACAGGTAAAATGTGGTAAAACAAGGTCACAAGGTCACAAGGTCAAGTATCTGAGTTACAGTTGTATCCATTTACTATGTGAGATTAGCCCATGTCATGCTTGTTTTTTGACTCTCCATATGAAAATTTCTACAGACACACCCACCCACTCATGTATCAGGGCTAGCATACGTCTTTACAAAACTTGTATACTTGGTCCAATATTTGGGTGACATCCATACAATATTATAAGCTGATTTCTATTTCTGAGCCATTTGAACACGGGCTATTTACAGCCTTCGGTGTTGTTGATATTTATGCAGAAACAAATCTTCGCTTACCTGTTTTAAAGGAGAACCCCAAACACGCCAGTCAAATGCTGAAAAGCATACCCATTATCAAATACAGTACAAATATGTCACTTTGATTGGTGCATGATAACTGTTAATGGTATTTTGGAAAATTCTGTTGCACGGAACACATCCACATTCAAATGAAATTTCTATTCTTCAGGAATACGAAAAACAACATCATTTACATAACATATTGTTATTTATCATTATCATTATTGATTAATAACCACTTTCTTTTGCGTAAACTTTCTGCATGCCATAAATAGTGTTGTTAGTATGCTGGAAATAAAATTCGTTTTGGGTGGAAACTCATGAGCTCAAGTCTGATGTGTGAGCGTCCAGGTAATACCGCCCCCTTTCCCTTTTTATTTGTATTATTTACACTGCTGTGCGCCAATAGTTTAAACCACCGTGCACCGAAAGCAAGCAGGTGTGCCTGCCTTAGTGCACTTGCTTTATATTAAATATGCAAAACTCCTTTTGTCAACAATTACTTTGTTCATCATGTCCACTTTCTTCACGCCTTTTTTTTTTCATTTTGTTCCCCACGTACCTCATACACAAACACGCACACATATTCTCTGAATTCTGAAATAAAATAATATTACACTGATATATAATATACATAAAATCAAGATCATCATTTTAACCAGGATAATTCTTGTATCACTGTCATCTAAATATCGTATTGCTTTTGTACAAATGTGACGCACCTCGGGCATGTGCTCCCTCTGGTTGTTACAGTTGTACAAGGGTAGTTTTCACTGAAAAAAATTCAGCACAGGGAGAATGGTCTGCTTCAAGGAAATGTACATTACTCGATATCACATCGTTGCTCTGAAACTCCCAATTTAATGCAGGATTAGCTCACTTGCTTACGTCCAAGAAAATATCAATATTAACTTGCAAATGCTTTCAATTTTTGTTGTAGATCTTTGTAACGGGCTTGGGGCGTATTTTGTGTGTTACCACAAGACCAAAGAGAACCAACCACTGCGACAACCAAAAGTCAAAATCACAGGCAAACGAAAGTATGTATCCTCTTCATGATGCCAATTCTGCCGACGTCAGTAGTGACATGGATAATTCCACAGAGGATTCGCTTCAGCAGATGATGCTGAAGTACCTTTCTCTGACGGAACGGAGGCTTGGCAGATTGGAGAAGCTTGCTCTCTCCGGACCGCCAAGTGGACAAAGGGACAGTTATGTCGAAACCTTGAAACACGATTGGAGGTTGTTGGCAAAGATTATGGACAGATTCTTCTTCTTGGCATACGCATTTGCAATCTGCATATCTATTGCACTGTTATGTCCCAGACCGTAAAAGATCACATCCAATACCTGTGAAATATTGTCAGCGCACGTACGCAAGGAATAAGGTTAAATTGCTGATTTGTTTGGTTTCTGTTCACCAGACAAGCACAGAGACATGGCAACTGCATGAACTTTCTAATTACGATTTCTTTGTACAAGATATTGCTAGTTCTAGGATAAGAACATAGAATAACCTTTTCAAACTATTGTCATTCATGTTGCTGATACCTTGCATAGTTTGCTCAATAACATGCTTAAGGCACTCGGACCGCACTACACCTTTACTTTATTTTATTTTATTTCATTTCATTTCATTTCATTTCATTTCATTCTATTCTATTTCATTTAATTTTATTTCATTTCATTCTATTTTATCTATTCTATTTATAGAAACGCATATCAACTGCTACGGATAATACCATGCAGTATCCTAAATCGGCTATTACATCGTATTAAATAATGAGTAAATTATATTTCAAAGGATTGATTCCTTGATTCAAAGCTCATTATAAACATCTAAACATACATTGTAGATTCGTTTTTAGCTCAATGTACGATTTAAAATGAGAACAATTGTAGAGACTTGGCGACTTTAATACGGAAAAAGTTGCTTTCTTTCAAAGCCGATTCCGGTGACAATATCTTTCATATGGGGATCTCTATAATGTTGATTGTCCTGTCTTTGCTCTGCAGTTAACAAGCCAGTTTTTCATTCTGAGATGCGTTGTCTTACTGGTAATCAGGCTGAACATGAAAAAGTTAATGGCATTAATACCTACAATGATGGTGATGATAATAATGGTTTACTACTACTACATATCATGATGATAATAATGATAATAATAAGACCACGCGACCAAAACAAATTCACAAATATATCGAAATGATATCACATGCATCAAAATGCAAACCAATATCAGTTTAAATAAAATCCATAAAAATAAAGAAAATTTAATCTCATAAAGCAACCAAGTATATACCAGCGAAAACAAATGAAATGCAACATAAAATCTGAAGATTCGAATGACAATTATTCTATTAGAGTAGTCCTTCATTTCTACGCCATGTATGCAGTATATGGGTCGTTGGGGGTTTTTTTTGTTTTTAATTTTTTTTTTTTTTTTTTTTTGTAGATGAATTACTTTTTAATATTAGAGTCCGTATGTACGACCCACGTTTCAATCTATACGTTGTAGCCGAATAAGAGTCTCTCTGTGTCTTATGATGTGTATATGTGGCTGATTTAGATGACGGTATTAAAGATGCTAGGATCTACATTGCTGTATTTCACGATAATCGATGTTGCCTTTTCCCTGAAAAAAAATTCATATAGAGTCATGCAACTTGTTTTACTCATTTTAATGTAGGAACTTTAAGATGTAGGCCTAACAGAATTCGGTAATTATTTTCTTGGACATGTTGAAGTTGTTAAACATCTATCTCTTTAACACTTATGCAATATCAGCATAATGTGCAATTTGCATATACACCTACGATATTTGAACAGATAAGGGAATTATGTAGGTCTCCATCATAATCCGTTTAATAAATCCGTTTTAGTGTGCAGCGCCGATGCATCTGGTTAACATTTTAGCTATCTGCCTTTGTGTGTGTGTGTGTGTGTGTGTGTGTGTGTGTGTGTGTGGTGAAGCACATAAATCAGGGTGACCAGTCTCGCTCTTACCTGGGCCTGCTGTCCATACCGATGCACAGTTGTTACATCTTTTAATCTTATCATCTTCTTTGACAGCCAATAGTCATCATCACACAGACGCAGCAGGAACACACAACAAAATATAGTATCTTCACTGCAGGCAATTTCCTCAATAACATTTTTGAGATGACTTTCCTAAATACCGTACAGCCCTGTTTCAATATAGTTGACTATTTATATCAAAAAGGGACACTGATCCCAACGGATCGCCGCCAGATGTTCAACAGCTCGGGATGCCAAATTAGACCACGTGACTAATTGATTGGCATGTTTTGTTTTCAGTTCGCTAAGCATCGTTTCTAAACTAATGAATATAATTATCTTATGGTACACAATGGTATAACCCCGGTTATGATAAACCCAAATTAAGGACCTATTGTTCTTTTTCGTAGAGTCAAATTTGTCGTCATAAGAGAAGTTTTGAGTTATTAAGAGGACAAGTACATGTGTTAAGAGAAAATCGAATTTTCTTTTTGCCGTTTTGATGAAAAGTCCTGTCAATCTATCATTTATTTATAGGGAAATGTATGCTAAGCAAAGAGGTGCGTTTTCATCATCAATATAAACGAAAAAAAAAAAATAATAATCAGCTTGCCACACTTGAATGTACTAACCGCATACATGTGATTTTTGCATTGGTGATCCTTCGGGCCAGCTCCTTTAAAGAAGACGTTCATAAATTGTTTGCCATCTTATGGCTCTTAAGCCCAAATGGGAGTTCTTTAATTATTGCATTGCCCATCTGGTTACAGGTGACTTACTACATGTCCAACAGTAGACAGAAGGTTACGTACACGTTGTTCAAAAGACGTGTCCACGTCGATTAAATATTCTTTTTTACCTTGCTTTTCTAAAATGTGGTGACATGCATCCCAGCCCGAATCCTGAGTTTGGAGCTCCACCAATTTGAAAACATTGAACTCGTTGTAGTTTGAATGATCACTGGAGCGACCCCCGGGACTGATCATAAACTCCTATACGAAGATTGTGGTTTTGCAAAACTGTTTGCGCGGCGGGAAAGGGCAAAGTGACTATCTTTTCTTCCAAACTGATCAGTGGAAACGTTTCACAATATTTCGGCCATCAATTGCCTGTTTTTACAATGAAAAAATAGATATAATGTCAGATCAGGAAGGAATTTGTCTTGTCGTACCGTTCACAGTACCAACTTTGTAATATCAGGGCAAAACATGTGCAACTGAACAAAATGAAATTATTTTTGATTCAGTCCAAGGTTACACCAAAGCAATTAACAGGCAGATTGGGAGCAATAAACACTAAGCAAACACGATGACAGCATGTTCTATGTGGCCCAAATTTTTTCGTTAGAGCAGAAAAAAGTGTTCTAGTGGTATAACGAGAACAATCCAATTTTTACTACCAATAAAATGGTCTGTAAATTGGATATTTGGCTGCACCACAGAAATCATAATAACACAACCTCAATTTTGAACTCACCGCTCTTGCGTATTTGGACATGAAACCGTTTGGGATAACTGGTCATAAATCATACATATGGACCTGCCCAAGCATTACCAATATGATATATTTTCCTATTAGGAAATTGAAGAGTACGTACGGAAGTAACAATTGGCAGAATCTACTAATTGGTTATATGGTTGTTCGATATCTGCAGAAAATGAAGACACAGGCAATACCAAATGTCAGATTGACACGAGAATATCCTCTGGATCAGTATACTTATATACTATTTGGCAATCCAGTCAAAATAAATATGTATAAACTAGATACCACACTTTTTGCCAGAAAAAACTAAAACCGCTGACATGTCAAATATTGGTTATGTCGCTGACTTTATTGTGTAGTGAAATTTTCCGTGTATACAAATATTTTACCATGAAAATTGTAGATAAATCCCATTGGAAGAGCGTGCCCCAGATGACAACAGTCCTTGGAGCTGCTGAGGTCAAACCCTCGCGCCAGACGAAGTTGTTGAGTCAGCCTCACTCTAACAGGGAATGTATAATTAATGATGCACATCGACATTGAGCTCTAACAGCTATAATTTACAGAATGACGCCACATCAACACTATAAAGCATTGATAGGCCCTACGGAACCATGCGTTCCTTTATGTAATGACGATTTAATCTTCATTTTTGAATGCATTGTGGTTTGAAACGCAACTTGGGCTTAAATATATTTTTAATCAAAAGAACAACCTTGGAATTAAATATATTCCCAACTTTGTACAACCAGTCGGATTGTCTTTTTCATACACATTGACTGACATACACACCTTTGTAACTATAAGCCCAGCAACTGGGGAAATATCCATGAGTGCCAAATTCTTTTGGCACAACAGCTGGCCCGATAGACGCTGTGATTAAATCCTAGTGACACAACATCTGAGCAAAGTAAACAAGGTCAAATCCTGTTGGTACAACAGCTGGGCGAATAAGCAAGGCTGAGCCCCATTGACACAACAGCTGGGCAAAGTGAGCATTGTTGAACCCAGTTTTCACAACAGCTGAGCGAATATGCATGGCACTGAACCAAATTACCACAACAGATGGACGCTGTGACCTAAACCCTTTTGGCACAACCGCTGGGCAAATAAAGCATGGTCAAACCTTATTGGCACACAACAGCTGGACAAATAAAGCTCGATAGAACCTAATTGGCACAGCAGCTACACAAATAATGTACGGTTCAACCTTAGTAGTACAACAGCTGGGCAAACACGCATCAGTGTACCCTAGTTTCAACATTCCACAGTTTACCGATCCCAATGAGAGCAGGGTCGGTAAATTGTGGAATGCTGAAGCTATGGTATTATCCGTATACGTATAGTATTTCGACGCGTTAATTTGCCCAACTGCGTTCCTCGTCTAGAAGGATATGTTCCTTCCTGTGGTCTGGCAAAATGCAGACCGTTGCTCCTTGCTGCGGTCATTCAGTTCATATGACATCAGAAATACGGCATCGATGCTTCTTCAAAAACGCACTGGGTATTTTGTGTTGTTTTTCCTTAATATTTGCCGCGGTGTTCAGGGTTCAGCATTTTACCGGACCATTATGTTAATGTACGGTGGCGTCGTATTTGTTATTACAGTGGCTTGTCAGTTGCTATGGCTTCTGGTCCTTGCTGACAACAGTACGATGTTATTTCTGACCCGCCAATGACGTGGATATTGAATCTAAATGAATCTACAGTTTTAATTATGAAACAAGTGACATTAAGAAACACCAGTGAGGTACTCTCCTGAACCATCGCACCTGCCATTTTCATGCATCATTTCTAATTACATTGAAAAGCAAGTAAAGTGATTAACGCGGCAGTGAGTCATTGGGGAGTAAAATTGGTCTACTCAAATGTGTATATATCAGCCAAAAATGCTTAATTGTTCTGTGTTTGTTTTTATTATATGTTTGTGTGTGTCTGTTCTGTTCTTTTTAACTGTGTCAGTACCAGCTAAGTCGGAGTACTAAAAATGAACTTCTCTGAATTATCAAATGGGATACTGTATTAAGATTCTTTCTAAAAAAGACCTTTCATTCAAGTACCAGCATGGCTATAGTCTACCTGAGCTACACTGACTCGTAGCCTGAAATAACTTCAATTTAAAATTGTCACTCTATATGAAACTTGGTTAGATGTAAGTTACCCTGATGGCCTATGAACGATTCAGGGTTCCCAGCCGCCGATACATACAGACCGCGAGCGCGGTTCTGGGGGTGGTGTAGAAGTCTCTGTGAGAGGCAGCATAGCGTACAATAGCCGACCAGATCTCGAATCACCATATATCAAAACCATCTCTGTTGAAATATCAACCAACTCCTTGCAAGTCCTGCTAAGCGTGTACTGGGGAATGAGCCGATAACTGGGAGCTCTTTATGGACTCCCTGGCCTACCCGGTGGCCTCAGCCATCGACATGGACCCTTAGATTCTAATTCTCACTGGAGACGTCAACAATCGTTGTCAAATGTGGGACTCGGAAATGCTAACAGTGAATTAGGCCCGAGTGTTTACATGATCCAGTTGTCCACTTCAATTTGTTCCAATTTATTAACAATCCAACCCGTTGAACTCCCGGAGTCTTCTAGATCTTATGATCACTGTCTCCTCCGAGATAACTGATTCTAAATTATGTCATTCTCGCACTTGACTCAACTTCTGATCATTCTGTAATTATGCCCCCCTCCGAAGAAGGTGGGGCATATTGCGTGGCACATGTCGGTCGGTCGGTCTGTCGGTCTGTCGGTCGGTCGGTTGGTCGGTCGGTAGGCTGTGGTTTCCGCACAATAACTCAAGACGTTTTTGAGCTAAGACTTTGATACTGTATAGGTGTATTATTCTAGTCAAAAGCTAGGCCAAATTCGAAGATAGGTGACCTTGACTAAATTTCCAAGGTCACAGTGGTACCTTAGTTAACTTTCGTTTCCGCACAATAACTGAAGAGGTTTTTAAGCTAGGACTTTTATATTGCACAGGATTATAGTCCATATTTGGGGCTAGGCGAAGTTTGAAGATGGATGACCTTGATCTCATTTTAAAGGTCACAGAGTCACTTTACTGAATATGGTTTCATGCTTTCTCCATGATAACTTGTACCTTGGAGCTAGAGCTTTTATATTGCACAGCTTTATGGTTCTCTGTAAGGGCTAGATTGATTTTGAAGATGGGTGACCTTGACCCAGTTTTCAGGGTCACAGAGAGATTGTAGAATTCCTGTGGTTTACGCACAATAACTCAAGAAGTTTTTAAGCTAGGACTTTGATACTGTACAGGTGTATTATTCTAATCAAATGCTAGGCGAAGTTTGAAGATGTATGACCTTGACCTAATTTCCAAGGTCACAGTGGTACCTGAGTAAACTTTGGTTTCCGCACAATAACTGAAGAGGTTTTTAAGCTAGGACTTTTATATTGCACAGGATTATAGTCCCTATTTGGGGCTAGACAAAGTTTGAAGATTAATGACCTTGACCTCATTTTGAAGGTCACAGAGCCACTTTACTGAATATGGTTTCATGCTTCCTGTGGTTTCTGCACAATAACTCAAGAAGTTTTTTAAGTTAGGACTGGGATACTTTACAGGTCTATGGTTCTTGCTAACGGCTAGAAGAAGCTTAAACTTTGGTGACCTTGATTTAATTTCCAAGGTCACGTTGGTACCTGAGTTAACTTTGGTTTCCACATGATAATTGAAGAGGTTTTTAAACTAGGACTTTTATATTCCACTGGATAATTGTCCGTATTCAGGTCTAGGTCAAGTTTGAAGATGGGTGACCTTGACCTAATTTCAAAGGTCACAGAGCCATTTGGTTGAATACTGTTTCTGCATGATAACTTGCATTTTAGAGGTAGCACTTTTATATTGCACAGCTTTATGGTTGCCTATAAGGGCTAGTTTGAGTTTGTAGATGGGTGACCTTGACCCAGTTTTGAGGGTCACACACAGACAGTAGACTTCTTTTTTTGTTTTTTGCACAATAACTGAAGAAGGTCAAGTGAAAATGAGTGACCTTGCCCTAATTCCCAAGGTCATAAAGCCACTTTGCTGAATATGGTTTCTAAATGATGACTAATTTTTCAGCTATAACTTTTATATTGCCCAGGTTTTTAGTTGGTTTTTTAAGGGCTAGGTTAAAGTATAAAGATATGTGACATTGATGTATGATCACCCTTCACTAATTTTGTAAGGTCACGAGTGCCCCTTCTACCACTATCAATAGGGTAGCGAGGTCAAGGGTAATGAGGGAGGGGGGCATCTATGTTTTAGAAACATATCTTGTTTTCTGTTCGTTTTCCATTTCAAATTACTTCGACCGTTCTTTCAGACTTAAAATCTGGGACTACAAACTCGCTGAATTTGATGAATAGAACAAAACCTTATGCGAAGCCCCATTGAACACAGGGGGTGTCGTCTTTCACTTGTTGATGATTCAGTTTCCTTGTGGTCCAAAAATGCATAATATTACCGTTAACTTGATTATAAAGTTGATGCGCCTTAAATTTGATAAACTTAGGTCAGACTTCGATTCAAAAGACATAAATCCAAAAAGATGGTGGGGTCTTAGCAAATCAATATTGGGATCTAAAACTTCACCATACCATACAATCTCTCATCAACGATGGAAATTACAAATCAAAAAAAAAAATATGAAATTAATATTGTACAGTGACTTTGAAAGCAATGCACATTTGCTTCCCAGGACGATCCTATCTTTTTACTTGCTTTTATATTTCGGACTGCCGCTCGCCACAACACTGTACGTATTGATGCCAACAATCTTGCAAAAGTCCTACATTCACTCATAACTAGCAACGGCTCTGGACCAGATGACACTGGTAACATTCTTCCTAAAAGTACTGTTTCTAGTATCAGCCACTCACTGTCACTCATGTGCAATACCTGTTTGGAATATTCACAGTTTCCGGCCTCTTGGAAAATTAGCCGGTGTACGTCCTGTTTTCAAAAAGAATAATAAGCGATTCCAACAAAAAAGTCATCCAATATTTTTCTATGTAATGTCTCCAAAGTTTCTGTAACTCCAGTATGCTGTGTTCACTTCAGCTGAAGAAACCCGACTAAAAGTCATTTAGTAAGGTGGTTTTTACCCCCATTTCTCCCTACAAGCCTTGTCTGCAGCGCTCAGACTCGACCTGGACTTCAAACAACCCCCTGTAACTCAAGCTAATTGCAATTATGTAATCAATGAGATGGCACTTTAGTCAGTAGATTGGGGGACCTTACTAACTTCATCCAGTGAGTTTTCTTTTCAAATTTAAACAGCAATGTGGTAATCGTGTTAATTTTCAGAAAAATGAGGCAGCAATAAAGCAATTAATTGCTATATTCCATGACATTTACAGTGGTTTTAAACTAAAAAAAGAAGCATGTATGGGTTTCTTTGGCATTTCAAAGGCTTTTGATAAAGTTTGGCATGATGGTCCTCCATTCAAGATAAAGTAATTGAAATTTTCTGATCATTTATATAATTTTATCAAAAGCTATCTATCAAATCATACTCAGCAGGCTACCAGCTCAAATGCTACCGTATGATACTGAGCTTAAAGAGAAAGAGAAGTGCTATTGCAACCAGAAGTAGATATTCATATATCCAGGGGTAGGTCGGTGTACATAACTTTTGTCATCCCAGGCAGTGAGCAACTGCTACAATTCAGCCTACGGTATCCTGCAAGGCCTGAGGCACACAGAGAGACGATAATGACACTGTGGAATGACAACATGGTTAAAGAGCCGGCCCCAAAACTAAAACGTATGACTTACCTTAATCATCAAAAATTGCAATGCGTCTCAAAGTGCATGCAATTTAAGGTTCACATGCATGTGCATATCCTGTGAAGTTTGTACATATGAAATAGATGTCGACATATTTGAAGTTTCTAAAGTGAAGAAAAAGGTGTTCAACATTTTTATTAAGCTTGGAAATTGAAACGCTTACTATTCAGTTGCTGTACATTATTGCACCACGTATGCTCAAAATGTGTGCGAAAAGTAATTTTTTTTTGTAGCCCGTAGGCAAATACTGCGTTGCACTTTCTGACGCCATGATTGAATTGGCCGTTAGAAGGTAAACATGACATTGCAGACTGGCAATGCATAAAAGAAGGGGAAAACACAAACAGATTTGCAATGATGGACAATATCTTAGTACAAATGCAAGTAGACCAGGGCCAATGAAAAGTACTATAACTTTCGATTTTAATTCTAGTTTGCTGCTACACGGGTGATTGATCAAGTATATATGTTCGATACCCAAAACATTGCCATAATTTCAGTAAATTGTGATTAAACTAATTTTATAGGGTCCCCGCTGATTTCCATGGCCCAGAAAACACACCGTCCTAGTTTGCGGATCTGTAAGGAACTGTCTCCGTACAATTTGACTCTGACAACTTTAGTTCGATTAAAAGTAACACTTGGCACAGTGTTTTTCGGAGGATGCGCTGAAATGACATGGGACATGGGGTCGTTTTGCTGATGCACGGGAGAATTTTTTCCACAGGTGTATCTAAGTACAAGGCTTTTCGCACGATCCTTAACAATTTGAGCCAGCCTTTAGACATGCCGAAGAGGTTTCCGCGGTACTAGTTGATGTAATATTTGCTACCCTGGTTGGTAGTTGTGTCAGGATTTAGATCACCAGGAATAATTATTTTATCAATATCCGTTGGTCGGTGTTGTTCATTTGTCTTGAAACTTGTTCCAAAAGTTAACAGTCGAGTTTGGATGCCTGTAGAGTAAAAGCCAGTTAGGATTTGTTATAATGTAGTCTAATTTCAGACCACATTAGCTCTAAAGCCGCAATTTCCAAATCAATACAACGATAAAACAGCCAATGACCGCGACGTATAGAGAGCTATGCTCCCCCCGATACCAGCATTTCGGTAACGTCTCACCGTAGGGTGGAAACCATTGGGTAAGCTTGTAGTGTTGATTTTTACGTGGACCAGTGAATTCTGAGCAAACCAAAATAAAATAAAGATTCATTTTCGACAGCTTGGCATACATTGTACATTCCTTGATCTACTGGAATTTTGGTTGATTGCCTGTGTCTGC
This sequence comes from Hermodice carunculata, assembly GCA_964020975.1. Lineage (NCBI taxonomy): Eukaryota > Metazoa > Annelida > Polychaeta > Eunicida > Amphinomidae > Hermodice > Hermodice carunculata. The sequence continues at coordinate 33,339,564 of OZ026629.1, forward strand.
TAGCTTTAATAGGAAGATTGTGGCCGCTAATTCTCAATCGGATGAAGGTTTTTGGCGCACTTTCATCTTTAATAACACACAACTATTTCTCAAATTAAAAAAATGTCCTGAAATTCACCGTATGTTCTCAATTTCCTGTCATGTAACGACTGTTTTTTCGTTTCAATTTATCACTGTTATATAAATTTTAAGAAATATCAAAACCATGTTTTTAGGATAATCATCACACTCAGCCCCACAATTATTCCAAACAACACTGCACCCTATTAAGTTCAAAGAATCTTTAACATTAGAGAGCCATTCAGATGGGCCTGTGCCCATCAGTTCTCAGTTGCATTGGTAGACGTCGTACAGAAGGTTTCTGAATTTAAAGTTACAATACGATGCCAGTTTTTGCACATACGATTTAGAACTATTGGAGAATATGGGCATTGACCAGTTTCACTTTTCACTGCCGTGTTGCAAGTTTGTTCTGTTAACACCTGAACAATATTCTTAGAGAACAGATTGATGCTAAATGCTGATTAAATTAAAACAATGTCGGTACATGGAAATAAGAAGATAAACGAGAAAGAAAATGTAACTCTGGATGGTTGTGAAATAAATCAGGTTGACGAAGTAAGGTATTTGGGTGTAACGGTTGAAAATAAGCTAAACTGGCATAAGCACATTGAAAATTACATGTAAAAGTAATGGGTAAGCTTGCAGTGTTGAGACGCTTGAGTAAGTTTGTAACGAAACGTAAGATTTTTAAAACAGCCATCTTACCTGCATAGAGTATTCAGACACTGCATGGGGCTGGCGTACCGATAAAAAGGTCAAAAATGGTACAAAGAGTACAAAATGCTGCAGCGAGAATCATCACAGGTAATCATGACGACATAAATGTAATAGGTGAATACCTGGTCACACAACTAAAATGACAGACAATCAAAGGAGAATTTCCCATACCTCAATGTTAGTATTAAAACGTATAAAGAGTCTGGCGCCACACTATATGTGTGACCAAGTCAATTTACTACGAGACATAAATGATTAAGACATTAGGCATAGATCTAATTTTAACGTTCATATGCCTTTTCCACGTTTAATGATATTAAAAAGATCTTTTCTGTACAAAGGACTATTGTTTTAACTGCCATCCAGACATTTTAAAGCAATTTTCAGATGTGTTCCATTTTAAAGGTCGCTATAAGTCTATGTTTTTTATGTAATTTTTAGTAAAACCCATAATCTTAGTTCTCTACTCTTGTATTCACATTATTGTATCTTAGGCATCCCACTGTATATTGAGTTTAGGATTGTGTATCTTATTTATTGTACAGCAGGGCCCTGTGGACGAACAGTCTGTGACTGAACGGAGTATCCTTGGTAAATATATTTAAATAAATAAGTAATTCAAGAAACGGGGGTGTAATTTCTTGAACTCTTGTTTGCAATAAACGCTTAAACCACCAGATGCTTACAATTTAGACGGCTGAGCAACGTACACCTCCCAAATTTCACATCCATAAGGAGGATAAGAACAGTAGTCTTTTAAAAATGTAAGTGTATAGTCAAATGTCTGTTTGATTACAAAAATGAAAGTCTATCTTCAGTTTTGCCCGGTGATTTCATTGTTTATCACACAAGTGTTTAATGGCACCTATAGAGTTTCCGTTTGCTGACCTTTCGATTCCCTTATATACATATTTTCCAACCACTTCAACTTTTCTGTTTGTAAATCTCGAAATTGATGAAATCCAGGGGCAGTCTTATATCACCACTTTCAACTTGTCTGCATTAATGGATACTAGTAATCTCCAATTTTCAGAGTATAACAGTCGAAATGCTGAGACATGAATGAGATTGATTGGCTACCAGCACGCCTTGGTTCCAAGCTAAGCCTTAGGCTGTGACGTCACCAAAATACACAAAATCCAACATGGCGGCCATGATATTAACTGGTATCACATACAAATAAGAAATGTGTAAAAAGTGGTACAAAAGATGTGTTATGATCTCTTACCTTTATATGTCTCTTTCCACAGATTTAAATCCACATTATGGTATTATTCCAGTTTAATAATAGGGCCATGGTAGTCCAATATGTCCATTTCATTTCTGATCTGTCAGCCATTGCTGACCAAAATGTCCAGAAGTCATGTACATGTAATTTGATCAAATTTTGTACAAGCAATGTGATGACAAAATATTTTGCCATCCACTGCAAAAATACTTTCCTGATGCAAGCAGAAAGATGAAGGTCCAAATTAGAAAGAAACAATCTTCTGACCTGACTTTGAATTTCAACCTCTAAAATCCGCCATTTTGCAAAAAAATCCACTTTTTCTACAAAGCTCCACTTTTGTAACATGGGGTCTATTCCCGGCAATTTGCAACAAGAATGCACTGCCAAAGCATACAGATCCATAATCCAATGGGGGTGGTGGGATAGTGACAACCTTGTGTCCACCTTTCAGCCAAAAAGGGGGGAACCCCAAAATGACATATTTAGGGGGTAGGGCCCTTTGAATTTTGATCAAATCTGTACAATTTGCCCTAGAATGCTCAAATATATTTTTTCACAACTTAAAATATCAGTAAGTATGAAACTTAGTCTAATCTATGTTATTACAGAAAAGGATTTATTTTATCAGTAGTTCTAAACCCCCATTACTTCTGATAAAATGGACTGTTCTGTTATTCAAATTGGACCACTTGTATCTTGAAAATTTAACCCAATCCAGCCCAAATTTATACCCTCTTGAAAAGCATGAGCACTTGTTGGTCAAGTTACAGCATGAAAGGGTCATGGATCTGTTTTAAATTAAAATGCCAGAGCAGTATCTGGTTGGTGGGTGTTCCAAACAGGCATCTCTTGTGTCTTCAGTAGGGTATCGGGTGACAGGATGCTCGTAAAATGACCATTAATCGTAACCCAATAAATGCACTGACTGTTATATACAGTAAAACCTCTCTTACCGAACACCTCCATATACCGAACACCTCTGTATACTGAACACCATTTCTTGGTCCCGAATGTATACTTCCAATGTTAGCAAACTTCCCTATACTGAACACCTCCCCTTACTGAACACTTTTTTCAGCTGCCAAGGGTGTTCGGTATAGGAAGGTTTTACTGTAAGTGGTAAATGACTTATCACACCCCTTTCATGTGATCTGGGAACACCTCAACACTCCCAAATAGCAGGGACTAAGATGTGCCCATGCGTCTTTGTTTACATGAGCACTGCCCAGCAATGGAACCGAGAACAAGGCTGCTGATTTGACCCCTAATCTCTCATCTCATTAAACCCAGGTTAGCATCTCGACTGATAAGCACAACTTGTCCAAATAACATTGCAATCCCTCTTTAGATTCAGACAGCAAACTCGAATCGTTCGCATACAATAAAAATGATGCTTCTCGTTATATAAGGTCACTAGATCACATTTTTGTCAAATATGGAAGGTAGACCGTTCAGATATATATTAATGGAACACAACTTTGCTTTTCTCCAATATTCAATGAACTTTTGTTTGATAAACCAGATCAAAAGGTTATTTGTACATAATAATTGCTTTATACAACTTTCAGAATATAATGCATGCATCCTTCTATATCATAAGATGGCAATTTATACAACAGTCCATCATGCATGACTAGATTACTAGATTAAATGCTTGTTTGTAATTAAAAGAACAGATATACATGAACTTATTTTTTTCCGACTTTTTTACATATTTTCCAACTAGAGTCCGAAGTACTAATATATGATTGCTTGTTCTCGATCTTTCTGCAAAGCCAATTTTGTTTTTATTGTTTAACTTTTTTTCTTTTGTCAAAACTTGTATCATTTATTTAAAATGGAACAAATAATATAGATGAAAGGCTACCCAACGAAATTTCTCTACATCTGTTTGATCCAGTTGAGATCAACCTTTATGCAAAAGAGTCAACAGGCTTGTTTTCCAGCAGGCTGGATGAAAACCTAACGAAAATGTTAATTGAAAAGGCGTTTTAGCGGTGGTGACAACTCCTCTTTAGCAGTTTCCAGCATTTCGTTTAGTACACCATCTGTCCTTCTGGATTTACCATTTCAGTGTAGATATGGCATGGTCAATTTCATGTACAGAGATTGCAGAATCAATTTCCCAAAAGGTGTCATTCAAATCTATGTTTACCATCGCATTTTGTACTAATTCTTGCATAGGACTCACTCTGTCTTTGATACCGTAGGGAATAAGTGAGCTGAGATTTTGTATCCGAAGAGCCCTTTCCGGGTGTTTTATTTTCTTTTAATTTTTTTAGTTTTTGGAAAAACTATATTTTCAAGCTGTTTTATTAAATCCCGATAATGAGTGGTGTCATTATCATACATGGCACTAGGTGACTGGATAAAATTTTGTGAAAATGTGCCTTTTTTTTTTTTTTTTTTTTTTTTAACACAAGTTTACTGAAATTCTCTTCGCATATTGTAGTAAGTTTGTCATAAAGATGAGCAATGAAGTGCTTTTCTAATACACAGTCATGCGGTTCGAAAATAAACGTGAATAGATATTCTGGTAAGAAAACGAGGCACAAATTGCTTGTAATACAGCAGAGATGCCAACATTCAAATGCCATTTCAGGGACGTTTAAGTGAGAAAACCAGGGACAGAGCATACTTAACAAAGACTATTTAAGAAAATAATGAGTCTCAATGCGGGACAAACGCAGTAAATTGGTGAAAATTCCAACTAATTTCAGGAACTGTCCCTGATGATGAGGAACAGTTGGCATCTCTGATACAGTCCAGTTATCTTAAAATACAATAGGCCTATAATTGTTAGATATTTTGACGTTATATTGCCTTAAAGGTTAAGGTTTTACATTAGGAAGTAGAGTTTGCATCGTGAATAGAAAGTGTATCATTAGGGTCAGATATACCGCATGCAAATACCATAAAAAAATCTATGCTTTCTATACACCTCCAAACATCAATATATGAAGATTTGGCATTGCTGTACATGTACGAGTCACACAGGTGGCATGCATAAAAAAGCATTTGGGAAATCGCATTGGATTTTATAAAGCTGTGAAGGTTAGTACTTTAGAGGAAACATTCATATAACAGGGAACACATTGCCACAATAGATATGGAACACAAAGGGTAAAGCTGTATAATGTGCACAAATACTTTGCATCAGGAAGACGAACATGCACGGATCAGGCTTGGAATACGGTGGTCGCGATGGTATAGTAATTGGTATCTGAAAGGCATAGAATTAACGTGTTCGGTATATTCAAACAAACAATTTGCAGTGTGTTGTTATTGATTTATAAATTACAATTTACCCATTCTCTCTTAATCGCTATCCAATTTCTCGGGGAATTTAACTGAATGTATTCGTTGAACGATGCAGGTTTTAGGCGAGTATAACTCTCCGCGGATTCGGAGCAAGCTTTGCACATGACTGTAATTCTGCATATCAAAGGAAACCAACAATCTATATTATAATGATTTAAGACTTATAAGTCAGGTCACTGTATTTTATTTCTCAACATTATCGTCAACGAATGAAAAGTCGCATTTGTTGTAGTGTTTTACAAGGAATTAAAAAGTTATTAGTGACGTCATTTTATTCTTCTCACTCATCGTTGCGCTCCACGAATGAAGTATCCCTGTGGTAATAGTGTTACGGTTAGACCTTAAGTATAATTTTCATTGTTAAAGGTCCTCTCGATTGAATAGGTACCACAAATTAGAAAGTTGTTGAGGGTGGTTAGAAATGATATCTGAAAACCAAAATGTTAAATTTCATTTTCAAATAGGATTTTTTTTAGCTCCAAAAGTGCGCCACATTTGCTACATGAAAGCGCGGGAATTTTCTCCGATCGTGGCCCAATGTGGGAAAGTGTTAGTGACGTCACAAACGTAACCCGCTGGCCAGGGTGAATGTGCCTTCAGTTACCCAAGAGCCATGGCAGATACAGCGCAACATAGTAATTTCGGAGAGTCTGAATTGAGTTTTTCATTTAGGTGGTCTCATGAAGATGAAGAAGAATGAGTTAGAAAAGCTATAGCAGCAGAGAAAAAAATCATTCAGCCTTACAGACATGAGTGGGACACCCAGAACCGTGCCGTCACTAGCCTAGTTCTGCAGGGAGTGTACCCATGGGACAGCCAGACCATGCCAACTTGCCGTCTGAACAATGATAATTATGATAATTCGTGGCAAAAGAGATATTTCCTATCAAAAATTACTAGACTTCTTTTAGCAAGAACCAGTATGCATGGCAAAAGAGATATTTCCTATCAAAAATTACTAGACTTCTTTTAGCAAGAACCAGTATGCATGCAATAAATTAAAATTTACGTCGGGATTGGCCAGGTCTTGTAGTGTTTCAAATTCTAGTGTTCACGGAAAGAGCTGAATGCAACCTAAGCCTGCGGCATGTAAAAGTCTGTAGAAACAGTTGATTTTCCTGTCCCGGCTGTATGGTCTGTGGATGATTAAATATGAGTTTGCATTTATGAAAGACTTTCAATATCAAAACGCCTACTCGGCAGTAACCTCGCGAACCTTGGAGGGAAGTATTTTACGTTTCCCTGTACAACCGTCATCAGTTCATGTGCTTATGATCCTTTATTTTAGATCGTATCCATTATCTAACACTGGTAAATCTACTTTCCTCCGACTGACTTATTTTTTGGGTTCATATTGCCGACAAAGATACCATAAGGTGAAATTTTTACACCCAATTATTGGGAGCTGGCCGTGGACTGTCACAAATAGTGTATATATGACTGAAACAGATCGCAGACCAGTCGCCCACTGTCTTGGCAGCTGGGCAGATGAGGCGTGAAAGTGGTAGTTATCCAAACAAGTGTTGTTATCTGGTTATGGGATTAAACACCTTGCACTATACAGTTGTAATTGGACACACACTTTACATTGGCCTGCTAACTCAACCCAGGGACCTGTTATGGACTGTTCAACCGTAGACATGGGTAGGGAACAAGGTAATTCCCTGTTAGTCCATGTTTCCCACCCATTTGTTTTCATCACTTCAATCGCAATGGTTAAATGCACTAACGTTTTCTTAAAATGTAACTTTTTGTAACAACATTCCAGACCGGCTTTGTCAGTGTGACAGTGGATTGATAATTATGTAACTGTCGTAGAACTACTAGACCTATGTTTGGCTGTAATGCAAGCTTTGAAATCAGAATCACACTGAAGATTAATTTGTACATACTGTAATAGACAAAAAAAGGATGATTCAATGTTTCTGCACGTTTTTATGAGTGATATCTAATTTGACTAGTTTCATCAACCGATGAGACCGCATTTGGCAACGGCAGTAGTGGTTTTTTGTTTTTGTTTTGTTTTTGTTTTTTTTTTTTTTGAAAGGGGGAGGGGGCAAACCTATCCTTAACATCGTCATATTTGACTAAAAAAGTCACTTTCCATAAAGTTTCCAGGGCCTTGCAACTTGCCCCAGTAAATCTTGACTGCATGGGTCTAAGTTCTGTGTAATTTCAAGTCTTTGGGTAAATGTAAACAAGCTGTACAACTTGTATCGCTACAACACACCGACCCATCTTTGGACGGGAACAGGGACGAAAATGAATATTTCCGCATGCGTTTTCTATCATGTTGATGAAGTATGAATAAAATATGTTTCAATCAAGTAACACTTGACAGCCACTGCTCGCCAGCATGGTGGGAGTCTTCCTTCTCAGCCAGCAGTGTTGCGTTTGTGACGTCACTTGGGTTTTGCGCCTTGTTGGTGTTGGAAATGAACGGAAAGCGACGATTGATTGCCTGCTAAAAAGACTATTGTTCTGCGTGTCTGACTGCGCTCCATGGATAGTCTTCCGAACCGCAGACCGAAGTTATTTCAAGGGGCAATTGGCAGTTGCTTAAGGTAGCGGCATCGTTGTGGCGTAGGGGCCTAACTTTCCCGTATCGCGAAATGGGTTTTTATCATTTCCTGAAAGCACAATACTTGAAGTATATTGTCACCAAAAATCAGATTAAAAAATTAAATATTTATATGAGAAAATTGCGCTTTAATTTTTGGAAGTTTAGCTGTCTAGTACACGTGCTGGTTTCTGTTTGTTTGGATATGGTAATTTGCGACGGTGTTTTCGCAGCAATCTGCGATCGTCCACAGACCTGGCAACGGGAAGGGGCACACGACCGTCGCCCAGAACAATGGCGGCACGCTGAAGTGGAACGGAGCTGATTAGGCTACAGAACCGATTAACGTTATGTAAACAGGCTGTTCAACGATGTAAAACTGGATGACTTTCATGTTTTTTTTGGGTGTTCCTATTTGTGATATGAACTTCGGGATGCGTGATATGTCCAAATGGAACATAAACGATGCTGACTTCGTAGTCCTTTGATCTTGGTTTGCGATCGAATACCGATACGCAACACCCGGAAACCATTACCGTATTCAGCGAAATTTAACAATTATACTGGTGTCCTTCATTATGTTGAATTTCATCATGGGTTTCCTATTTATTGTCGCATTTCATTTGAACATGAAACATTTTGAGTTCGGTGGTTCTCTGGTTCAACTTTGGTGGTGCCAATGTGGCATTCATATATGATCTAGCTGACTAACTTACAATCAGTCTCCGTTCATGTTCACTCAGTGACAGTACAGTCAAGAGCACAGAAGGTGTAAAATCCAAAAAGCAAATTCAGAAAAATGCCTAAAGTGAAAAAAGCAACTAAAGCCCAGGTACGTAAACGTCAAGCAGCCGAGTTAGTTGCAGTGGGAGAGACGGCACGTACAGACGAGATTACGCAACTGGGGTAAGTATATGTGTGTTTGTTATTTATTTGTTTGTTCTTTGCGTAGCATTGATATGACCATGGATCGTCGATATTAGGACAGAGAATTAAAAGTAATATTTCTGTAGGCCTTGTTCTATCATATTGCCGTAAATGTTTCCGTTCTGGTAATTGCCCATTGAAACTCATACATCAACCATGTCAACGTCCGTATGTAAGTTCATATGCAGAAGATTTTTATTTCATCACAGTCTACTTTCAGTTGACAGCTATTGTTTGGCTCTCGCAAATAATGAATATTGACATTTTCAAAAGGTTGTGGATCATGCCGACTTCTTCTCCCAGTTTTTTCCATGGATGCACATAGCAGCAAATATACAACATTTCAATATTCAACAAGTAGCCGGAGCAAGACAATGCTGTAGGACCTATTTCTGATTTTCAGTATTTGCATGTGTCAGCACATATAGGAGTAAATCTTGGAGTTTGAGTACTAACTTTCAAATATTCCCTTCCAAATAAATACAAGGAGTTCCCTTCCAACTAAATACAAGGAAAATGATATTCCGAAAATTGCATAAAACCCCATCACATTCGGGTAAAATATGTCCAGCAGTTTACTTATCATTTTGAACACGTACACCCCCCCCCCTTAGTATCGGGAGAGTACCAGGAGTCCCATGACGAAGGGTTTTTTTTTTTTTACAACACATGTGTAACTAAGTGTTATACAGTCAGTTTGGCCCGTATTGTTACCTGGACTGATACTTTTATTAATTTTCTTTTGTAGATATGACGGCCATGGATTTGTGACGAGTTTGAAACTTGGCGTTACAGCTCTCCAGCTGAAGAGAAACATGGCGCAGAGGAAGATGATATTTATTCACTACTGCTCATGGGCTAGGAGTTTGAGAGTAAGTCCCAGATAACAACACTTGAATTATTTTCTCATTATCTGGAGCAGTTGTCCGAAATATATGATTTTCTGCAGCATGTATACAACTTTCGATCCTTTCACCAAGTTGATAGTTCAGAATGTTACCCAAATTTGTCTTGTAGCAGGGAGCTTCTAGAACATGTCTCTGCTTGTCGTAATATTCTTATGGGTTGTTCAAAAATGTAATGCAGTAATTCAATAATGCAACTTAGCATTTTTACATTCAATAAACAAAATGGGGGGGGGGCAGTTTAGTTAATAACAAAATGGGGGGGGGGGCAGTTTAATTAACTAGTCGTGTTGTCGCGTTTTGTTTCTGCAGGAAAAGGAAGTTGGTCCCGAAGGCTGTCAGTACACCTACCCGGCCCAGATCCTGGCATTTCTGCGTGCTATGCTGCCTTAAAAGGTCAAGGGGGAGTTCCGCGAGTCGGCGTACTGGGTTGAGATGGCAGAGTTCTGCAGGGCTGTTTGTACCAAATTGGATTAGAATACAGTGAACTTTTCTCATGACAAAGCGATAAGAACATGGACAAAAAAGGCTTTCATGTCAAGCTGGATTAGAATACAATGGACTTTTCTTACGATAAAGTGATAAAAACATGTACGTATAGTTTTTATGTAAATAAAATTTGTAAATATAAATATGGATGTAGTTTATGTTGTAGTTTTTTTCAAATTGTGCAGCAAGGTCCTTATTTTCCCAGGCCATATTGTTTCCACTGTAGCATTACAAGACCAACTGAAGCTTTTGAAAAAATAGATTTGACTGGACTACGGCTGATGCATTGCCTAACACGAACGAAGTTCTGTGTATGCCACATACAGTAATTATGTGTGGTAGATAAAAACCAGAGCTTGGTCTGCCATATGGAAATCTATATACGTCTCCCCTTACTTTATTTGCATGAAATAACTTCTCTGGAATAATATTGATTGTTTATTACAGGTCTGTCACATATCTAGAAATTAATCTTGCCAGTCATTTATAGTTCACAATCTAGTGCTACTGTTTCTGAAAATGTAGTCGTTACATATATATATATATATATATATATATATATATATATATATATATATATATATATATATATATATATATATATATATATATATATATATATATATATATATATATATATGTAATGCATCCTAGTTGGAAAATGATTTATTGGCTAAAGAATCAAGAAAACAATCAATGAGACCAACAACAACAAAATAATTTATTGAACATAAGCTACCCATGGTGGATGGACCGGGCGTACATCCTCTCGTGGCAAAGGGTCACACGACACAGCCTCCTCCGTACATTGATCCACGTCCCGGGGCTGGACCGCATCGCTCAAAAGTTTTCTACCTGTTGCACAATTTGCCTGTAAACTGACTGCGTCTGTGTCTGTAGTCTGTTCGTCTCTCCTCTTTGCCAGTAGTTGCTTTACACTCCCTTTCACCCGCTTCTTCGTCCGTTTTAGCCTGGGCATTTTTCAGTTTTCGTCTCCTGCACTGGCACTTCCAATCGTAAAAATTCTCCAAGTTAACTGTAGGTTGTACTCGCTCAAAGCTTTCCAAAACACTGCAGGCCGAAGTACCAAACCATCGCCGTAATAAAGGCATTTTTGTCTTTGATCGGAGGTGATGAGAAGTGGGTGAACTAATCCTGCCAGATGAGTACACTTTACCGAACAAACTGTCAGACTGCTCCCTGCTCCACTAGGCAGTCGCCATTTTTAAACAACCTGTTGCTTGGGTCAAGGTCAGGTGACTCCGCTAATCCGCTTACTATATCCTTTCGTGTCGGGCAGCGCGTGTGAAACCAGCCACACAAAGCTGACTGCATGGTGGGATTTGAAGGATTTGAAGGATTTGACTTCAAAATGTCCTTTTTTAAGCCACTAAAAGGCCGATTCTTTTAATTTCAAAGCCAGAAATGAGAGCCTCTACATGTTTGTAGTTTGTGCTAGAAACTTTGGGCCGCGAGAGTGAGTATTCTTCATGTAAGAGCCAATCAATGCTTCAAGATTGACAATCATGCCTTTCATCGTCATTTTCTCAAAAGCAAGTTTTTCATAAATCGATCAATTTTTCTGCAGGCGTTTATTGAAAACGGATCAAGATATCTTCACAAAATAAACGGCTCTGACAAGATGCGGATCTGCTCTAGGAAACATATTTTTTTTATACCGTTCCAACCCTTCCTTCCGTGACTTTTGTTGCCTCCAAAAATGAAGAAACTGTACAGTCTTACGGACCAAACTTAAAAATTGCATATTTTTTTCCTATCATAATTTTTGTCAACAGCAAGATACGTTCCCTGCGTATTGGTCTATAGTTTAATTTTCGATAGTTGTCAGTCAGAATAAAATAATATTTTATCAGAAATCCGTGCAAAATGTGTGATTTCATACCCATTCACAAAACGGCTCCAAACAGCATCAAAATTAATTTCATGACATTCAAATATGATTCCTGATAATGCTAACATCTGTGAGATATCGAAAATATATAGTTTTGCTGGTAACATAAGAAAAGTAGGCAAGTTGCATCAGGTCAAAGTCGCGAGTCTGTGTCACGCGCTCCTAACGGTGCCGCTAGCTTAATTGATGCAAAATAACGTTACTACACGCCTGTCTGGCCAATAGCCGCTTTGTCTTTGCTGGCTGGTTGATTGCCTTCTAACTGATTGCCAATCAGCGTCCTGCATGACGTCACGTACGACACGCTTGTGTAAGCACATTACAAGCCAACCTGCTGAGTGGTGAATGAATGCATGAATGAATGACTTTATTAACTGCACCACATACATACATGGTTTTCTGTCAGTCAAAACACATAAATATATACATGAATCACAATACGATACAATACAATATAATGTAATACAAAACAACACATCACATCACAACACTAGACTACATTCCACTTTATTCTTCAGAAAAAGAAAAAAAGAAAAAAAAAACACTCTCCACTACATCGCCGCCCTGCCGCCCTACAACGCGGTGCGGTGGGCTGGCCGGCGTTGGCCCCAAAGGGTCGCCTGCAGAACAAAAACTGCAAGTGGATGTTGGGGATATTTATGCTATTTAGAAAATATGTATCATCAAAATTGACCTCTAACTTTAGTCACTTGGTCGAAAAATGTCCCAGTATGTTTGATTATATCGGCATCTTCTAATTTCATAATAAAGATAATTTTTTCTGGGTTCGAAAAAGTCAAAAATGTAGGGAAAATTTCGGTTAGTTTGTCGAAAAAGGTAGTTCGTTGCTGTGTTAATTTTTTACAATCGATTAAAATATGTGCCTCGTCTTCCAATTTTTCACAAGTATCGCATTTCCGCTCTTCTAAAGGTGTTTTAATAGGTCTTTTGTGTCTGCCAGTTTCAACTTTGAGGTTGTGGGCGCTTATTCGAAATCGGGTAATATTTTTTCTAATTCTATACTCTTTCACTAAATATAAATATTTTTCTGGTCCAAATTGGTATTTAAATTTTACATATGTTCGTAGTTTCTTGTCAGGTTCACTATTAGTGGCTAAATTTTCTTTCCATTGGTTTTTAAATATCCTTTGCATTCTTTTTTTGAACATTTTGAAGGAAAGTCTTCATTATTATAACCTAGATTATTCCACATGTTACAGAAACCCGACACTTGAAATACATTTTGTAGCGTTTTCAACCATAGAAATTGCCCTGAATCAAAGTTGTATATGTCGTATAAAAGACAGTCATACAATAATGAGTCTGGGTTCAGTTTAACAATTCTGAACCAGTATTTTGACGTCTGTGAGAGCGTGTTAAGCGTGAGTGGGTACTGACCCAACTCACTTAAAACGGCAAAATTACTGGCCTTTTTGTTCACACCTAGACAAAATTTCAAATAGCTTAAATGTATCTTCTCAAAAGAATAATAGGTATGATTTATAATATCACCGGAGAAGTATTCCACGGAGATCAAAGGGCTAATGTGGTTTGCTGAAATGAAACGTGGTACACCGGTAAGTCCTATAATTCTGACATTTCCGAGTCAAAGATGTCAAGATAACCAGAGTCACTACCGTATTTTTGCGTGAAACAATGCCAGTACAGAACGTGGGTGGATCCTCGGATGGATCATGATGGGCGCCTCTGTGCAAACGCCAAAGAAAGTTGTGCCTGCCGAGGGAGTCTTTTGTTTGATTTCAAGAGAGAGTTTAAAAACAGCGAACGGAAATCAAAAAAGTTACAGTCACATAGTTCCACAAGAAACATTACAGCCAAAAACTATCAAAGAGCTAAGACCAAGATCATCGAAGGTCATTGGTGTCAGTTGAAGAGTTTCACTCGCTTTTCTGTGTTCAAAATGCGAGCGGAGGGGCAGCGAGGTTTTTGTGTGTGTGTGTGTGTGTGTGTGTGTGTGTGTGTGTGTGTGTGTGTGTGTGTTTGTTTTTGTTTTTGTTTTGTTTTTCTTGTTTTTTTTCAAAGAATGTGAATCAAAGTTTTATTTTCACATCTTTTCTTCAAAAGTCATCGTATGGTTGGAACAGCCCATGAGTCACCCGTGTATCCATTGGAAACTGTAACCGGGCTGGTTACTGTGGCAGTGATTTGTCAGTGGTTCATAGATATTTGTCTTCTCGTTGTGTAATAAAGTCAACTCCAAGCATGAATAGTTGTGATGAAGAGATGTATATTCAAGATGTGTACAGAATCGTGCAAGGTCTCAGCTCTGGCAATCTCCTGGATGCGGCCATATTTATACAAATATGCAAATGAATATAAATTTAACCAGCCCATCTACGTCAGTAAAATGTCCAGGTTTTGGAAACTGGTTTTGTAAAAATAGCTAGAGTAAGCAGTTTACTTAATGAGATAGTTCACGGAGAAACAAGAATTTAAGGTGTAATAAAATTAATGCTGACGAAGTAAATAAGGTGTAATAAAATTGATGCTGACAAAGTAAACAAGTTCATAGTTATGCAACAGTAACAGGGTGGTGGTTTTAGGTACAGCTTAAGGAGATTGCCAGTTACAATACTTTTAACATTGAGAGGGATTTCTTATTAATATTTCAAAATAAATTTGATGAAAATTTTTTTTTAAAATGTTCTCAGCAGTGCCATATCATTATATAACATGCTCAATAAGGAGAACCTTTAAGATGTACGTCCTTGCAAAATGCAGTATGAACTTTTTGATGAACAAAAAGTCATCTGTTCAGAAAAATATTGTTTTAATAGGATTGCACGCATGCGCTAAAGTGACCAACATTTGTTTATGCACCCCTGGACAAAATCGGAGTTAACACGATTTAAACCGCTATATTTGGGATTTATTCACTTGGATACTATTCAGAAAGTGCCAGACACTTCACAAAACTTAATTGGAATTTGAAACCAAAATTAGAAATAATAAACTTTTGAGAAGTTTTATCATTGTTGCTCGGACAGACACTGCCGTCTAGACATGGTGTCAGAGCAAAGGACTAAGGAAACCCATTGCTCTCAAAGGGTTAATCAACAGACGGTGACCAAAGTTGGCTTCCGTGTATCTGAGCTGACATTTTCATAGATCAGGGTGACCATGAGTAACAAAAGTACTCCAGATAAAACCTTCTGTAATAAGGCAAAAAATGTTGTAACGACTGTGATGGATTCAATTCGCAAAATCACAAGGTCAAGGTCAGAAAGTAAGTCCGGATCTCCTAAGCATATCATGGAGTCTAGTAATGCCTTAGACGTATCTACTTCAAATGTGGATGAGTCATATATTTTATCCTCTGAGACACGTTCATCAACCCCAGCAAAAAGCAATGAATCTAGAGATGAGACTGCGAGTAAAAAGACACATGTATCTTTGCCACACGATCTTGTTCTATGTCACTCTGGACCCATGAGGAGATAAGTGAGGAGGTGGTTTATGCAGGCAAGACCGAAGCACTAAAGACCTCTAAAGAATCTTGAAACTTGTCTGTAAAAGATCAGGAAACAAAAACTCCCGACTGTGGTGAGGATCGTCCTGCGCGGAGAACCGGGTCGTGTAAGACCAAAGGTAAAGAATCAAAACATGGTGAAAGAGAATGTGATGACAAAAATATCAGTCTTACGAAAGTAAAAAAAATACTGAAAAATCTGACAATAACCAATGTAACGACAAGAGAGGTAAGAAAAAGTGGGTTCCGCAAACAAAAATGGACGGTAAACGGTAAAAAAGGAAGACTGATAAAGAAAAAAAAAACAGGAGTGTAGCAGTGACACTATTGGTAATAAAACACTTTTGTGGTGCATTGAAAAGTGTTCTTATGGCAGGCTATACAAAGCTTCAATGTTGCAATGCGGTACATGTATGCAATGGTATCACCACCAGTGTGTTGGTGAAACAGAGGAGAGTGTCAGTGCTCTGTATAACTGTGATAAATTTCGCATGGTTCCCACAAAAATAGACTTCATACTGAAAGAAGTGCGAGGTCTGAATGAGTCAGTCAAATCCTTTCAACAGGAAAATAAAGATCTGGCCAAACGGCTTGACTCCTTACAGATAAACAATTTGGATTTTGAAAAGACAAGTCTGTGCTAAACCGGTTGAGTGTAAAGAGCTAAGAGAAGAGGACCATGAGTTCAGAAAGAGGCTGAAAGAAACGGCAGTTCTTCCCACTTCACAGAACATGGATACTAAAACATTATAAACTGGCAGTTCTATAATACGAGATTATGCCAGTGAGCATGAAAGTACCGTCGTTAAGTCAATAAGTGGAGGAGACATCAACGATATGTATGTAGCCCTGACAAAAAAGCCCACGAAGTATGACAATGTGATACTGCACACGGATTGTCCCAAAAATGATAATATCCAAGAGAATGTCAGTGACTATAAATTACTGAGGAGCCAAAAGCATCCCAAGGTCCGTAACGGTCTTCAGCATTTGTCCTAGAACGGATCACGTTGCTGCCCAGAAAAGAGCCGAAATACTCAAACTAGAGCTGGAATCTCTTTGCCAGGAAAATGAGTGTCATTTTATTAACACTGATGCCAAATTTCGCCTAGCAGACGGGTCAAATAAAAAAAATAAAAAAAAGGGCGCCTTTCTAGCAAACGGCCTCAACCTGTCTGAATTCGGAACTAAAAACTGATCGAAAGCTAAAGCGTTCCACATCTGATTTTCAGGTGAAAGAACAGAGACTCTAAGAGCCAAGGGGTTAACAATTGGAAAACAGTTGCTGCAAATGGAGAGACCCATCGTGGCTAGAAATCTTGTAAAAAGTTTAACCACAATTCAGAGCGTTCTGGTACAAAAGGGAACAATAAAGCCAATCTCAATAAGTAACAATCATACAATTTCAATGGGGCAAAAAGAGATTATTTGCTTTTATTGTTGGGTCTCCAGCCATACAAAAGACACTTGCCGGCACGAAACTAAGGTGACGTGTAGGGGGTGTGGCCGAAAAGGGCACAAAATTAAGTGCTGCAAATCTGAATAGGTGGTTGGCAAAGAGGACATAGCCGTTAAGGTCGCAGTTTCAGTTTAAAAAAGCAGTGTCACCACAGACGCAGTCGTGGTAAGCGTATCAGAAAAATTAAAAATATGGCCAAAAGTTGTTTCTCTATAGCATATTCTAATGTGCAAAACTTGGGTATCGCTAAGCAAAATGAAATTGGAAATTTATCTCAAAAAGAAAAAAACACGTTGTATTGCGCTGTGCCTCAAATAAACATCTTAGACAAGGAGCCGCTACTCAGAGAGACATGTACAGGTAATAGGCTCCGAAACGTGTTGAGTACTTACCCGCTGAAGACCCTTTTATTTATTTGGGCTGATACAGCCTATGTCAAAAATTTACAGGGGAACGTGTGCAATATGGACAATAGTAATTCTATATGTACATAGGTTTGACAGGGACAGTTAACTTATGGAGAGTAAAGAGTTCGGACTGCGGAATGGGGTAATGACCACAAGGAAGTGGTTCTGGGCAAAAAACACAAATACAAATCTCAATTACCAATGGGTAGGTAAGACCCGCAATGAAGAATATAAGAAATCAGGAGGTGATCTTGGTTCATTCCTTCAAATTTTGATACATGCGAAGACAAAGTATTAAACTCAAAACAGGATATCTTTGAACGTTTATGGTTGTCAGTCAAACTTCAGAGTAATCAGAAACCTTTGATGGTATGTTTGGTTTACTTTCAAGGTGATGAAATTGACAGTGAAATTATCCAAAATCTTAATGCAGAGCTAATTGATAATGTAGCATCTTTGAAGGCAGCTACACACGAATGCTTGATACTGGGCGACTTTAATGGTATCCTACCTGTCTTCACAGCGCCTAGAAAACGTTGTCCAAATGGAGATCTGCTTTCAAATTTGGTTGAAATTTCAGATTTAAATGTTTTGAATCCTGTACGGGACGCTATACATGCCAACGCGGTAATCTAAAGTCAGTCATTGATTACACTTTGGCGATTAATGGTATTTTTAATGAGATCGAAAGCGTAACAATAAACGAATTAGCTCTACACGATGTTAGTAGCGATCACAATACAATGGTCATAAAGGGTAAGACTGGTCCGTCTGCAGACAGTCACAAACATTCAACCCGAGTTCATTATAAGTGAAACATTAAAGAATCCACCAACTGGGCACTGTTTCGATTACTACCCATGCTCGCCGGAATTCCTGCAAAAGCTTTGGGACGATTACATTTCTAAAAAGCATAAGATTCAAGAACAGATCAGAGCCAAAAGCAGGAGATATAAGATTCAGGTTGTTATTCAAAATTCAAGGAAATGGTCCCATAGATTGCAAACGTACCATCATGGACCCGAAAGAAATTAGTGAAACTCTTGCACATTACTGAAAAAATATTGGTTCAATTGGCAACAGGCTGAGTTCTCCCCTAAATGACATTCTGAAAGGTCAGATTGATGACCTTATGAGCTGCAAAGGTGATGCGATAGGCTTAAATAGCATTGAAATTCATTTTGATGTCAAAGTAGCGGTTTCGAAACTGAAAAATGGTAAAGCCTGTGGGGTAGACCATATACCTGAATATGAATTTTTAAAGAAAGGTGGTACAGCTTTGATTATTTTCCGGGTCGATCTCTTTAACACGTGTAAGGTATTAGAAGCTTATCCGAATCAATGGTTTCAAGGGTACCTAAAACCGATGCACAAAGAAGGATCTTAAGAAAATTTGTGGAATTATCGCGGAATTACGGTCACATCCATTGTTATAAAGTATTCACGTCTGTAGTCGAAAGTCAGTTTTTGACGTTTTTAGAGCATGAGAACATACTAGAGGAGATAAATGGAGCCTACAGGAAGCACCGAAGAATTGAGGACCAAGTATATATTTCAAGGGAAATTTGTATTCTACGGAAAAGACAAAAACTGAAAACTTGGATTTTATTTTTGGGATATAACTAAAGCTTTTGATGCCGTGAATAGGGAAAGACTTTTTCACCTTTTATGGGAAGAGGGGATTCAAGGAAAAGCATGGTGCCTCATTAAGGGTCTCTACGATAAAGTTGAAAACAAGGTAATATTCGGTGCTTTAGAGAGTTCCTGGTTCAAGACACTAAATGGAGTTAAGCAAGGAGGCAACCTCTCTCCCACTCTGTTCTCCCTTGTGATGCTCGATTGATCGATATGTTAAAAGAATGAAATGCTGGTATACCTTTTAATAATAACCATATTCCTTGTCTTTTATTCAGATTCTACAAAATCATTACGCTCTGCTGTATCTACCATGACTCTTGACTAACTGAAGGAACCGTGGCTTATAACACATTCACTCTTGTCAACGGGTTGTGTTTGTGACGTTACCGACGATTTCAAACATCTGGCCACGATCGGGGAAAATTCCCTTGCTTTCATGTAGCAAATGCGGTGCACTTTTGTGGCTAAAAAAAACACAATTTGAAAATGAAATTTAACATTTTGGTTTTCAGATATAATTTCTAACCACCCTAAACACCAATTTCCTAATCTGTGGTACCCATTCAATCAAGCTAAAGCTTTAAAATATACAGAAAAAAAACAGAGTAAACTCATTCGTAGTTGGTAATTACCCTGGCGCTTTACTACATCACAGCGTGTTTACCGCAGTGCATCTTGGGGATCGCCCCGGACAAGTCAGAAGCAGTTCAAACCTACGGTGTGAGTACTACGTTAGATGCAATGTGGACTCTCGCCGGTGTTGAACTGAACCCCCGACAGCGCAGCCATAGTTGTAGCTCTTCCTTAGAATTGTCTTCTACTATTGCTGAAGGTAGTTTTGCACCGATTACGAGGACATCAGTTATACTGCGACCAAAACCGTGTTATACTATATATATACTGCTTTGACCTTGTCCCCGGCGTTTCCCCAAGATGCCCTGTGATAATCATGCTGGACGTAATAAGTTTTCAAGATTATAGTCAATGTTAATATTAATAAGAATGATTAGGCCCAATATTTTCTTGGGTATTTATTCCGGGCAGATATAAGGAAAACGGACCGTTTTATAGATATTGCCCTTAAGTTTGATGGAAGAATATTCTGGGCTCGTCGCAGGCTATACCGCAATGCCTGTCTGGTGGATCTGTCCGATTACCCATTCCACCAGCATGTGTGTGAAATGTGGTTTCAAGGCTCATCACATCACAACGATGAACTAAAATTGCATAAATAAGGCCCAAGTTCTACATTTTATGAAGATACTTTTCCATGTGCTTTCAAAGAGTATGCAAAGTGGGATATGTTGCCCAAATGAAACTTTAGAAATAGACAATGCACGGAGAAAATCATTAATCTCACGCCTACGAGGCTGTTTCAGTGGATACCTGCTGCTTCTGTTTGTGCATTTCTTAGTTGCTTGGCACTTGTTTTTTTATATTGCCTGCGTAGAGACCGACCGGCATGTCCTTGGTGAGTGCATAATAAGAAAATTTTAATATGTGTCTGCCAAAGAGCTCGTCGACGCAAAAGTAACTACGATTACATCATTTAAGTGCATTCGAGATTCCATTTTGCTTCAACATTACATCATTTAAGTGCATTCGAGATTCCCTTTTGCTTCAACATTTCATACTACGTCGAATAGGAGAATCTGACATTTTTCTTCATTCGGTACAAAGCAACTAACATATAGTAACAAAAATATATAGCCTTTCATGCTTTTCGTGGAGGGAGGAAACGTGTATTATCCATTGATCTTACAAATGCTAGTCAAACCAGCGATATTACAACAAATCTGATATCATAGTTCTTGCAGTCAAATCCTGGATCGATACGGAAAACAAAACGTACCAATATTCTCATTTACGTATGTACGCATGCGCTTCAGGCCCTTGCATAATAAATGAATTTGTAGATTACCCCAAACACTTGTACATACAGTACTACTTCTCAACATTAACATCGTTCAATAAAAAAAAGAAAAAAGATTAAATGCAGCATCTTCTATCAATTTGCTCTGATGGGTCAGTCAAAACTTCAACCTCAAATAAGTAGCCCGGACAAGAATGTTTTCCTTGCTGAAGTGGAATTAATTGATTAGTCAATTACATGTAGCAATCAAGTAAAGCGAAAATAGTTGTAGTAATAGTAGTAGACGTAGTAGTAGTAGTAGACGTAGTAGTAGTAGTAGTAATCGTAGTAGTAGTAGTAGTAGTAGTAGTAGTAGTAGTAGTAGTAGTAGTAGTAGTAGTAGTAGTAGTAGTAGTAGTAGTAGTAGTAGTAGTAGTAGTAGTAGTAGTAGTAGTAGTAGTAGTAGTAGCGAGAAACAAACAGGCGAGAAATATAAGCATTGGGGCACTATTACTGGATATTCACAGTGTCGAAAGAGAAAAAAAAATATCTGGTAAATTCATGAAACTATGCAAACACTTTTACATTAATTTAGATCTCAGATGGTGCCTCTGGATCCTGCTGTGGTCTAGGGCACATAGAAAACATAATCATGGAGGACAAGCCATGTTTTAATCGGTGTTATATGTACTGAACCTCCATCTTATTTTCACATAACCTAACATGGCATTTGGCTCAAATTTTGTTTCAGAAGTTAATTTCTCTTTCTTTACATTAACAGACCCACATTAGATTTACGTCATATCAAAAACTGACCAGGATATTAACGACCCGTTGCACAGCCAGCTTACTTAGTCAAGTGCACAGGGTCATCATTTAAAATGTAAATAAACTAAAATACCAAGTTCTGGCGATGCAAACAATGCTTTTTTAATATCATGTCATATAATCACAATTCCACCTAATGTAATGGAGCCAATTGTATCAATTTGAGCGATGAGTCAGCGCGCCATCTGGGGACGGCTCAAGGTAATACTTCTTCTTCTTCCTCTTCTTCTTCTTCTTCTTCTTCTTCTTCTTCTTCTTCTTCTTACCATAAAAGGCTCCTAGCATGCATGTGGCTTGACAATAACATGTCTCATATATAAGTTCTGAAAGCAACAGACCTCTCACAGGACGTGTTGGACAGTAGTGATCTCACTGAAAGTGAAATTATTCTGTAAATGATCGATGTTTGAAGTATATTCTGCAACGTAAACCTCAATGTGACCACCTTTTTGTTTAAGTTCTACGCTTGCCGATTCTTGATCATCATGATGCTTTAGGGATGACATTGCGGAAAGGTGCTTTTCATTGTAACTTGTTAGAAATTCTTTTTTTTTTTTTAAATGCATTATGAAGCATCGATTTGCTTTTTTCAGTTTCAGCAAGATCATCTTTTATATAACTTAAGAGGATATCTGTTGTAGTTTGTCATCAATTCAAATGATCATTTATTCGTATGTTGTACATTTGTTATATTTGGCTGCCAGTTTTGTGTTGATAGCAACCATATAGGTTTTATACAACAATAGTGTAGCTATTTATTTCCAAGATAAACCCTGATTCGTGCTACAACAACACCAAAGAAAGATAAAAGCTCCTGTGATAATAATTGTTTTACTCATTATTATTGACATTTGTAAGACACAAGAAGCATGGCTTGTATAATGACAGTAGTAAAGTGCAAATAAAGTTTCAATTGTATATAACTACTACAATGTTGGACCTACTATAATTAACTCTAATTAAGAAGCATGTCAATACGAACGACAAATGTTCAGCTGCACTTGTTCAGGTTTAGTGTATCTATTTAAAATATAAACCGGGTGTATATAATACAATATTGATTATTGTTTTAAAGACAGGTCAAATTTTAATGCCTGTATTTATGTGATGACTACAACTAGGACTGCAACATAAGGAAAAAAATCTGCAGTGTTTTGACTTTTCCAAATTGCCGCTGTGACATATCTCATTGCAATTTTGATACCCGGTACAATGTACCCACAGCCAGAATAACTGAGTGGCTCGCTGTAATTCTAGGAATTTCCAGCAGCAACTGTTTAATCTACTATGGGTTTTTAAGGATATATAATTAGCTGCCGCAGATATATTTATTCTAAAGTTCAATTGACTTGTTAATGGAGCAAAGTGGTCAGTATAGACCTAACTTTTCTAATAAGGGCTAAAAAAATTCCGATAAAATTTCAGTATTGGACTCTGTTGGGTTTTTTTTTTTTTTGTTTTTTTTGTTTTGTTTTTTTTGTTTTTGTTTTTTTTTTTTTGTTTTTGTTTTTTTGTTTTGTTTTTGTATTTGTTTTTGTTTTTGTTTTTGTTTTTTGTTTTTTTGTTTTGGTTTTTTTTTTTTTTTTTTTTTTTGTTTTGTTTTTTTTTGTTTTTGTTTTTTGTTTTTGTTTTGTTTTCGTTTATTACCGTTATTTTGATGCCCCAAGTAGCACCAAGTACATAGCCAAATAAATGACTGTTTCTAAAATAGGAATTCAACAAATTATGTTTTGTAATAAGATGATATAAAACATGTTGTCATGAAATCTTATTTCACATTTACAAAGTACATCACAGTAACTTTTGCAACAATGAATCAAACACTGAAGATGTTTTTTCCTTCTCTGTTATAGCCTTAGAGTTGTCCTAACAGGATAACACAATGGGTGTGATCTAAAGTGCTTTCAAATGATAGATATGAGCTAGAAAAGTAAGCAAATTTAACATGTAAGTGAATATGGACCTGATTTAGTTTACACCCCAGCCTCATTTTGATTTCTGCCACCAGAGGGTAGTAGTGTTCCAAATATGGCAGGGACCTTTGAATAGGGTGTACACCCTATTCAAAAGTCCCTGCCATATTTGGAACACTACACAGTATCCCTCGTTGTATACCACTCATACCAATAAATAAACATTGGGTCCATTGTTTTAATACGGACATAAGACCTCAGCTCTGAAATTTACCCCTTTTTAAAATTCTGATCTAAAGCATTGACGCCATAATAAGAATGTACACTTCCAGTGAAACGTGATACCAAATGGCCGAGTACCCTCACCCTTGACCTCTGAGTAACCGCATATATTGAAGGCACTTCTATTCTTCAATATTCTACATATGAATGCACTATACATTGAAACTGAAATATAATCATTTTATTTCAAGGTGTGAATCACAACTTGATCGAGCGAGATGTGCCAAAACATAGCCTTCTTGCCAGGGTCATCAAGGGCACAATTGTTGACTTGCCTTTTCAAAGTCGTCACGGTATACTATGTAGCTGTTATGGCCACTAAGCTCTACACAATTTCTAGCCACTTTTGGGGGATTTCATTGTTAGATTATCGCCATTTCCAGTTGGCTCAGCTGACTCTTTTAATCAAGGCATCAAAAACGCATTCCTGAATCATGGGGTGGTAGCTGTCTCTCTTTGAGACAATATACCAGTTCATGGGACCACGGGTCACTTGTTTTGACTTGGAAAACTCGATCCGTGTAGATCTTCTTTGCATTGCGTACATTTTGTGCTCTTCCTACGAGGTCAAAATACCATGACGAAAGTAAAGCAAGAGGGGACATTAAAACCTTTTCGAGAGACAGCGCAGGGCAGTACCCGCAGCTGTCTCTTAAAATGTTTTTGTTCCATCTTGCCTTTTCACCGACGTAGAACACAACACTAATTGGCCAAGTAATATATTGTCAACTTTATCCAACCCCAAAAACACAACTTTTGACAATTAGGCACGTGCTTCTGGAGCTGCAAACAAACATTAGCAGTACGACAGAGCCTAGTTATCTTTTCAAAATGAATAGAAACCACGGCCACGGGATCGTTTTTGTGTCCATAAGCTTGTTTCTAGCCATCTTGTGAGCATCACGCAAGACCTTTTCTTGTTTGTGTTGAGAATGTTCTCTTGACGTCTGGTCAGTCTTCTCAACGCAAGTTGAGGTGACAAAACGTGGAGGAAAACGGAAAATCAACACAGGTGTTTGTTTTTCTAACTTTTTCATCTTGCTACATTTGTCGTTTATTTATCACAGTTTGCAAGCGCAAAACATTCAAAATTCTCTGCACTTACAAATGTTCGTGGCCTTTCGTACGCATATAAAGGTCATGCAATTTTGTAAGAGATAAATAAATAATGTATCCGCATGGGCGTGAAGATATACCATATTTTCTATATTTGCATAACTTAAGCTATGAAATTATGGTTTTCGCACCGTACTCTAAATATCACTAATCTTATACGAGCATTTCATTGACATACAGAAATCCGTCTAGTATATATATATATATATATATATATATATATATATATATATATATATATATATATATATATATATATATATATATATTGATCAAATTGAAATTCAACTGAAGTAATATCCGCTTATCAACCGCACGATTTGCTTGGTAATTTATATCTTCCCGTTTCCTCGACCAAACAAGTAGGAAAGTATACGCCACCATCTGTGCCATGGAGGGTAATTACTACAGGCTTGGCGTGTTTCGCAATCCATGTAAAAGATATACTTTTAATATCTTCCTACTTTTGTATGCAAAGCACTTTCTTTGAAAAACGACTGAAGCAAAACTAAAAGTAATAAAGGCTAGCTTCATATCTTGAGATTCCGCCTAATATCCAGTCACATACTATATTATAATTCGCAGTTTCATGAAGCCATTGCTTCGTGTTTATATAGATTAATTGCATACATGTAAAGTTTTATATCTTTAGTGTGGAGACGTTATCATATGATCCGGAGCCATAGCTATAAAGGATTAGGCTGATTCCACAGATATGCAGTCATTTATTTATATCCATTGTGAATGGTTAATTAGCCAGAGTGCTTTTGAAAATGATCATGTTAAGAATGAATATTGATTTTATTTAGCCGTCCAATAGAATCTGTCCATTGAGACCATCCAAGAAACAGGAAAGTGTGTCTTTAATATTGGAATGTTATTAGTGCGGAACACAAATATTGTTAGATTAAACGGAAAATGCATTGAAATAGGGTGGTTATGATAAGGGTGCGCACTCTCGTTTCGGATAAGTCTTTATAGGGAGATTCTATGCTGTATGTGCCCTTAGGGGCTTTTCAGTAATTCATGTGTGGAATTTATAGGTGCAGTTCAAAAGATGGATATACTGATGGAAACATATTCACCCGTACAGACAAGCTTACTGGCTTTACGTACTCATGAATGTACAGGCACGGAGGGCTCAATCCTCCCTGTAATTGTGATGTGAGCGCCTGAGAGCGGAATTAGGAGCACAGTGCATGTAATTGCTCAACAGGAATGTCATTTCCTACATCTAAACGCAGACCTCATTTCCTTATCTAACGAGTTATCACACTTTAAGTGAAACGTTCTGGCCAATGTTTGGCGACTGTCCCAGACATCTGTCTGAATGTTTACCTTAAACCAAAATGTGCAAGCCAATTTACTTCATTTCGCAGGTTGGATAATGCACATTGATTTTTAGATGCTCTTGCTGTGGCATTGGACTGCCCCGCCAACCATGAACATTAAAATGAATTATTAAAGATAAAAAAGAAAAGCAGGTGTGCTTGATGAAAATGACTGAAAAAAATATATAAATTGGAATCGACCGATAGAGATCACGCAACAACCACTTTTCGCTGTCCGGTACACTTCCGCCAGAAAGTGATCGTGTCAAGAAGATAAATATAATCACTCAATATAAAACAGAGTCAATGACAACATCATAAGCGCTTGCCACGCCATCCAAGTTCATTGTCTTATGAAGCACGTCGATTACCAATGTGCAAGGTAGGAAACGCTAAATGTAAACATTTTCTGTCAGGTCACGCTGCCGGTGTAGAAAGTCCTAACTTATATCTGTATGTCAATATAGACATTTTTTCTCTGAATACTTTCTTAATTTTTCTACCTGCAAACTTGTCAAAAATTTATATCGAAGAATATTTATTAATTACAAAAATTCCGAACTTAACATGATAATACTTCCATATATAAATTTTGACTTTTTATGAATAGGGGTGACAGTTTTGAATCTTATGCAGATCAGTACCATTTGAAAGTTTAAACTTTGGATACCTTTAAAACAACTATAGGTTAAGGTTCTATGCAAAGTTTAATTCATAGATTCCTGCTGTAAGCGCATCCATTGAACCACAAAAAATGCAGAATTTTAATTTACAGGCAGCTGAAAAGTTTGAAAATTATTATAGGTAGAGGTGTCATCCTAACTTCAATTCATAGGTTTGTTACGTAGGCGCATCCAGTAAACCACAAACAAAAGACGTAGCATTTGGATTTATGCCTGTTAGGAGGCACTTGAAAAATTTCAATGTTGAACATTTATCTTCAAAACGTTTATGCGTAGGCGTGCCATTCCGATTTGACATGGTAGGTTTGTCCTTCATCAATTTTGTCCAGCTCTCAGACCCCAACAAACAAGAATCTCAGACGGTGTGTGGCACCATCAGTGAAGTTGAAATAATGCAATTTAGGAGCAATAATAGCAGATTTGTACATGCAGACATATATTTGTGGTAGACAAGACATACAGCAGGCCGTGATCTGTCATCAGCAATAAATCACATGTAAATGCACATCACTAGGATTTGTTGCAACACCCATGGTGACCATTTTCATGATTTTGTCGGCAGTCCATGCTGTAGTGTCAACAGTTCAAGTACAGGTTCCTTATCCCCCATGCGTTGCCCCCGCCACCCACCCACCCACCCATTCACCAAGCCCGGAAGTAAAATCCCGTCCGCTTTGAATTTTTTCAACTTGTCGTCGACAGAAAACAGTTTGAATGTAAGTGCAGATAAGGCATATATAGATAGCATGTCACAGGTCAGCAGCTTTTCAAAGATATTGATCACTACTTGATACAACAATGCCAATTAACAGAACGGTGTGTTAACTCACACATACAGAAGCCATGATCGACCGAATCTTTAACATATTCGAAAGGGAAACGGGTATCAATTCGCAAGGCAAAAGTGCCGAAAAGGTAAAAAATACTTGTGTCAATATCACTTATACGTAACAAGTGAGGCCGATAGCCGAATCGTATCGTTGAATACTGCACATCACTAATACCATGCCATGAGATTCATAAAGTGTACTGTCTATGCTTTTCAATAGCTTTCACAGGCCTGTACCTTTGGATGTGGAATATGTATAATCGCGACACCGCTCATTCATCCTTATTTTCTGTAGCGTGATAATATCGATTAATTAAGGTGTAGGTATACAGGTTTAGACATAGGCAGTGATTGGATTGGATTGACTATGGAGTGTAGAGAGATTATAATGTGCTTTTTTGCCAGAACTACACACAAGCTGTGTCACTATCGCTTCTGCCTGTATCATGCCTTAAATATGTAGCCCTCCAGAAATGCAAGTAAAACTACAGAAATTTTGGGTTGCTTGTCAGCAGATCGGTCTGTGCGCCTAGAAAATCTTTAGAAATAACCTATTCCATAGTTATGTAACTGATGCTACAATAATTTGCATTGAGCTTCAAAAGGGTCAAGAACAAGCTGTGTCACAAACCAATAAATTCTAGCTGGAGTGGCATCTCTGACTATTGCAGTATTTTAAGTTATTCGAGATTTATATGTTGTGTATTTGCCTAATTTGCACAAATTAAAATGCTTCGACTTTAGTTCATGGTTCACCGGATGCAACTATCTCACAAGCCGATAAATTGGAGTGAGAATGGCACCTCTGACGATAAGAAGTTGGATGTTATTCCAGATTTAAGTTTTGTGAATGTGTCTAATTTGCACAAATTTTAATGCTTCACCTTTTTCATATATCATTGGATGCAGCGTTGTCACCAACCTATCAGTAACAGTTAGAATGATACCTCTATCTGTCATAGCTTTGACGTCATTCGAGATTTAAATTTCTTATTTTCTCCTTATTTGCATAAATAAACGTTCTATTACTTTTGCAATTATCGTGGACAAAATTTCAACTGGCACTGCCACTTAACATCTGGGCTTGTTCAGTGCTACTTGGATGAAATCTCTTTAAACCAAACTACAGTACGTATAGTTACTGTGACTGGAATAAGTGTAACTAGAGTCACTTACTGTGGTGAAAGAGTTAATTTCTTTGAAGTGGCACAATCACTAGTAAAAATGAATAAAGCAAGTGCTGGTAAAACTGACTGTCGTACTGTTATTGCGGATGTATGTATAAAAGCATTTCTTTTGGGGTATGTAAAATTGTCTTGCATGTATGTATATTGTAAACATTGTTGTTCAATTTAGTACTGAATAAGTCTTGGCGTTTTCTAAATTTTACTCTCAGTGGAGAGTAAACCTGAAAAGACCCAGTGGTGATAAAATATTCAGATGAATTCCACAAGTTATTCACAATACATGTTTAAAGCCATTCAGTGTTTAGTATTAAAAATTGTCTTGTACTCATTATAAAGTTATTGTTTACTGGTTATTGAATAAAGTCAGGTATCTGCCTACATATCACAGTGAATCTCTGAAAAACGCAAGTAGTGGTAGCAATCATTCATCTTAAGTTATTAAAATTACTTATCTAAAGCCATTCATTTTGAGGTATGACAAAAAATTGCCTTGCACCCATCATATCAAAGTAGTTTTGTTTTATTTTATATCGAAGTTAAAAGTCAAGTTTGGTATGTCTGTCAAAACCGGCTTCTCAAAACAATATTGCACTTTTCGATTTGGGCGTCGCCATGACATATGGCTGCTTGATCATCATCATGGCAGTAAACTATCGCGTCTGCTGTAAGTGCGCATGCCCATTAGCAGGACAAGCAGCGTCTGCTGTAAATGCTCATACCCAATATGCAATACCATGGAAGCATTCGGGGGGTGGTTTGGATTTTTTTTTTTTTTTTTTTTTTTTTTTTTTGAAGGGGGGGTGTTTTTATATTTTTCTTTTGTTTTGGTTTGGGTTTTTTCTGCGGTTTTGGTTTTTGTTTTTGTTTTTGTTTTTTTTTTTATTTTTATTGGTTTTGGTTTGGTTTGGTTTGGTTTGGTTTGGTTTGGTTTGGTTTGGTTTGTTTTTTTTGCTTTGTTTTTTGTTTTTGTTTTGTTTTTGTTTTCGTTTTTGTTTTCAGTTTCTTTTTCTTTTTCTTTTTGTATTGAGTGGTGCAACCATTGTCGTGTCTTATAGTATTACGTGTGCTCGAGTTTTCAATCAAATATACCAATTCTTTGCCGTAAATGCAAATGCCCACATATAAAACGTTTTCGATGTAGTTTGTTGTTGGCTTTTTGCTTTGCTTTTTGTTTCTGCCTTCGGGAGCTCGCACCGACCTGTTACATATTATGTATATACATATAATAAATATAAATCATAGGCATATGTACAATGCTTCTTCCTATGAGGACTTATGAACTGTAGCATCGTGATGGGACCACCTAGCCATTTGAGGTTTAGAGATCTGTTTAACATTAAAAGGAAGCGATTTGTTGCTCATCTAAATTATTACACAGTTGTCGGGAGTTTGTTTCTCATTTGCTGCAAGACTTAGTCTTTCAAAGCAGGCACTCAATTTTACTATGGATAGTTAAACAAAAGGTTGCATAACGGCATGCATATAACCAGCTTGTACATGTGGCGATGAAGAGGGGCGGGGGAGAAATGTGCATTAAGCTACATGTGCAAGGTATTCAGTGAATTCAGTAGAACTTGAGATTCCTCAACTTTGTCTACATGCACTAGGAGTCGCCCTTGACACAACCAATATAGGGAACTCGAAATCGCACCTCTATCCGGAGTTGTTTTGATGTGGAGCATTTATATTACAAATCTCATTTCCCTCTAATTTGCACTATATTGAAATTATTGACTTTTTCTAAATCAGACGACGGACTTCAATGATAGGGCTATGGCCGTGCAACAGCTCCTATTTCTAGCCATAACCAGAAAAGCTGTAGACATAGGCGGCGGAAAGAAAGAAAAAGAAAGAGAGAATTTTATCTATGTAGGTACACAGACTTAATAAATAGATAAACAAACAAACAGACAAAAAAATTAATTAATTAATTATGTAAATAGATAAACAAACAAACAAACAAATAAATAAATAAAGTACTTGAAGGAAAACAAAATGCGTTGGCACACAGACTTAACAAGCCAATAAAGATTTCAGCTGAGCATGCAAATTGAAACGCAGCTTCTCTCTGGGCTGCATGTCATTATGGAAAACTTTCTGTCACATTCCGAACATAGAAATGTATAGAGGTCAAACTTGAAATAAAAAAAAGAACTACAGTGAATCGAAGCTTGGATTATTTAGTGCTTCCCTTGTGTTTGTTACTATCGATAGGCTTTACTGTATATTTTTTCCACTAAACTTAGCCCTTGCATGTGATAAAAAGGAGAACTTTGATTGTGGTTGCCAGGCTAACTTACCAAGTTGAGTGGGGAAAGGTCACTTCCTGTCCATTTATCCTCTCTCCGCAAAACAGAGACCAAGCTTCACTGCGCATGCCCAGCTGAGATGTCAACATGGGTTATTATTTCAGAAGGTACTGGAGAGGGTCCTAGCTAAGTAATGTGCAGAAGATCTGCTTATACTGAATTATCCTGATGGCTTGAATGTGATGATGTAAGTTTTTTTAATGCTAACTGGATGTCAGACGAGCTACAAATGCATGCGTCCCAGTTGTGACCTTCCTGTCACTGGGCATCAGTTGCACTCAACAAGGCACACTTGGCTTGGGACACCCTGCTGCCACCTTCCCCCCCCCCCCCATCACAGAGAAAGACAGAGACAGACAGACAGACAGACAGACAGACAGACAGAGAAGTGAACCAAGCCAGCTACAGTCTATTTCTCTGCAAATAGAGCCATTTACATTCACACTTGTCCACATAAAAATGATTCTTACGACAAGTTGACTTGCTTTATTGGCCTGCACTTAACAACAGCTGGGCTGTTGTGGCAGACCAGCTGTATCAGCCATACAGTGATGGTCATGTCCGATGGACAGCTCCCCTGGGGTTCAACACCCAGCATCTGTAGGCAGTGTGTCTGTTACATTACCATATGGAACAAAATACAAGCCTTCCTTCTCTGGTCTACCTGCTGCTCAGCAACTACTCATTTTACAAAATTATTTCACTCACATTACACCCCCCTTCCCCAGCTTTTCACTCCTTTCCTGCTCTAAATGATGCATTTTAAACTTTTTCCAGTATTATCACAATCAGCAAAATTTATTATTTGAGTGTTGGAGTATCAGATATTGGTCACTTTAGATCATCTCCCATTTTCCTGTGTGTATTTTATTCAATATTTCTATAACTGCACTTTTAGCCACCAGATATCACTAGCTCCCATAATCACACACATATAATTTGAAGCTGGAATATTTTTAATGGCCCCAATTTGTATAATTTTCTACATGTTGACAATTCCAAACCAGGTGTTTAATTCCAATGGTATATCAATAACTATGCCCAGTTTGGTATTTTTCGGTGAAACGATGTCCCAGAAAAAAACGCCGGACAAAATTAGCTGTAAAAAAAGAAAGAAAGAAAGGAAGAATTCAGAATTCAAGGAAAAACATTATGTCTGCGTTAGCATATGGGCATAAAAGAACATACGTGCATGCATACATACATACATATGTAATAATGCATTCTCGGGTACAAGGTAATTTTTTTGCGAGTATTCCGTTCAATATTCTAATACTCACTCGACTCAAACTGTTTTATTCCTTAAATTTGACACCAGACATTTTAGAAGCGCGTGGAGAGTAAAGCGCGGTGATTTTTTTTCTCTCTTTGTTTTTCCTTTTTTTTTTTTCCTTTTGTTGTTTTTTTTTTTTGTTTTTTGTTTTTTTTTTTTTTTGTTTTTGTTTTTTTTTTTTTTTGTTTTGTTGTTTTTGTTTCTTTTTGTTTTTTGTTTTGTTTTTTGTTATTTTACATGCAATGCAGCTAACTTCATATCCCAAATTATGACAAAATTATGCCGATTTTTTTTCCTTTTTTTTTTTGGTTTATCCATCTTGGGACATGCTTCAATTTTTTATGTGGTGTAAGGGTTTATTTGAAGTAAGTGAATCTGAATCTCTGCACCTTTATGTGGGTGCAAAGTGGTAATGCCCTAGCTATAAATACTTAGGTGTGGCAATTCCCGAAATTTGAGCTCTCCAGTATTCGGTATCAATACTCTAACATGAAATGCCTATATAACGGGTAAGTACAGCACCTTTGCATGTAACAATGCTAGACTCTGTGATTTGTATATTTATATTACACTACAATATAACAAGCAACGCCAGCATCTGGCACTGCAGGTTTATATGCACTACAATTTCATGTAATAAATGTCTTAAAGCAATCAGCCCAGAGTTCCAGCGCACCCCCCCCCCCGAACATCTGTTGCATCACAAGTCTATTATAACCGTCAAAAGAACAGTCGCAGTAAACAGTGACATAATTTTTTTATGTAAATTTTGCAAAGGAAGTTTTATATGTTTGGAAGATGTATACTGGTAATACAACTTGTTTATTAATCCATGCAGATAGCTATCATCTTCAAATATTGAGATTGAGATAGAAATGCTTTCCTGTAACCCATTTACAGCGGAAGTAGATCGACCGGGCTGTCTGTCAGTTTTACAAATTAGCACTCGCTCATTTCACGCTATATCAATGTCTTTAAGTGGCACAAATGCCTGTCCAGGACCGATTTCTGTCCCAAGTCAAATAAATTAAGCTGTTAGCCATAGTGCACAATGTTTATATTTTATCAGATGGGGAAGCCGGCGGCGGTTCTGTAAACAATACCGCCTGTTTCACTTTCGGTGTAATAATAATATTCGTAAATTGTCGTTGATGGAATAAACTGATATCATTGGTAAACAATATGGTATAAAGTTTGTCTGTTCAAGGTTATTATTAGTAAAAATTTGGGTTTGTGGCAATGCAAGCAGTTCACTGGTGAACGTGAAACATACTCTCCACTGTACATGTGGCCAGAATCAAATCCAGTAAGACACGGCAAACAGTATATGGCACATTGCAGGGACGTGCTATAGATAGCACGTCCCTGCACATTGTAACATATTGTGCACTCTGCAACAACAACAAAAGTTTTATTTCACCACGTATATTACTTGAATAGTTTATATTACTGGTTGAAAACATATCACAAGATATCATTATTACATAAAGATGTCAAAAACACACGGATTCAGTACAATTGTTTTAAACATTATGCTTTTTTTTATCTCAGCTTGGCCACGAACCATCATACATACTCAGACTCAGACTCAGACTCAGACTCAGACTCAAACTTGGACTCAGAACATATGCAAGGCATTTGCGTTATTAACCATTTTATTATTTACTTAACAATTAAGAATCTCTTGTTGTAATGTTACATCAGTGCCTGTTGTCTTGACGATGTACCATTGAAAACATTCACCACGGACAACTGTTCCCACCTTAACTATGAAGTCTCAGAATGTTAATACTTTTTTATTTTATTTTGCCCCACGCTGTAGAGTTAATGCTGGACCACAGGGACATGGCGCTGCTAATGCTGTCTTGTAATTCTTTTTCGATATAAATAAGTAAAGATAACAACATATACATAATTTGAAGCTAACATATAGGATGAACGGTTTCCCTCGCATCATTTGACTTCTCACTTCACTCATGACCAATTCTGGGAGTTTCATATTTCAGCAGATTAATTGTAGAGTGTATCAACAAATCACAGAATCGATTTCACATGGAAACTTACTGGAATTTTCTTACATATTAAATTTCACCAGCCACAGAAGCAAGGATGGGTATATTAGTTTCTAAGAGTCTCATAAAAAGTGAATGCCACATAGTGAAAGTCATCTGGTAATGTTATTCGCCATTATTAAATAACATTTTTGGCAAGTAAAATTACCCCACAAAATTGAAATCTTAAGTATTGTCTGCAGCTTAAAATACATGGAAAAGTTGCCCTGCCTTTTGCCAGACTATTGTGACACTATATTGTATCACACAGAATCACACTCAATGTAATTTGTAAACCTTTTACAGAGTTCTATTTGTACGTGCCGAATTGCTCAGGTTAAGACTTCCGTTTCTCGATGAGCCCTTTTTGCTCCTCATCTCGGATTAAAGACTTTCATTTCCGTAAGAGCAATTTATTGGTCATCCATGGCTCAGTATGGATTGCAGCTCTCTGAACTCCCATTCTGGCCTGCTCCAGTCACATTATCGCGTTTCTTTTTGGTTGTGAACATTTCGCTCTCCAAGAGATGATCAGATTATTTCTACTGCTCTTCAGGGATTTAGTAAAACACAGAACGGTTTTAAAAATTCATAATCTATTCGATTATTCACGTACCTCACCGCAACTTCCTGTGTGTAAAAAGCCCATCTTTTAATAGTTTGTTAGGTCTTAGTATATCTACTTCACGTTTGTATTGTTCAGTATTTGCCGTGTGTACTTGTGATTTATCTTTTACGAGAAGGGGCGAGTATACGTTTTTCCCTGTTCCCTTTGCTGAATGCTTTTCTGTATATATGATCAATTAAAATATATTTAAACTAAACTGCACATCTTCTCCCTCAAGCCTAACTGTTACTGTTTTTTGGTACTTGAGGAAATTCAGTTCTGTTAATTGATACCGAAGAGGGAATCTAAGGGCAGACACTAAAAGGCGGACGCGGACGCAGAAGCAGCGGCGGACACGCACGTGACAATGTTCCACAGATGCCTCAATGGATGAGGAGCTGCTCTCGGAATACCAGGTACCTGGCCAGCTCTGAGAATACATTGGTGTTATCCAACGCTCACATCATACCAACAAAATCACTTAATTTAACGAGAAATGCCTGTAGTATGCGTGTTTCAAGCTGGGAGTCCACATGCACGGATGTGGAATCGGGTACGAATACGACAAATATAGCGACAAAAGTTAACAAACAACGTGATTCAATATGCACCGACACGGATGCTTTTAAAAACAATGTATTTACTGTGTCCGCATCCATGTCCGTACGGGACCATATCCGTACATATGGAATTCCAGCTTAAGTGTGTTTGCAAATAGTGCCTCCTCTGGTATCTATGGCAAGCCGTCTTGACATTTAGTCCTATATGACGTCATCAATATATCGTTGAGCGATATCGCTAAATCATTTGACGATTTCGCCAAATCATTTAAAGACATTACTACACATCTACTGATATCGCTGAATATTTGTCGATATCTCAAAATGTATTTAACGTTATCACTGAATGATTTAGAGATATTGCCAAATCTTTTAGAGATAGCGCCAAATGAATTAGTGATAGGACTGTCTCTAAATGTGTGTGACTTAGCGATATCACTGAATGATTTAGGGATATCGCATAATGATTTAACGATGTCGCTAAATTGCATGTCATTCTTTATGACAGATGGTGCTTTTTGATACTTCACATCGTCCTTCTCCTTATTATCACTCGATGGACCATCAGATGTTGACAAAAAAGATGTCAAGTGTTCTGTCAATAATATTGCAGGTGGAGATTTGTGTGACGCAGTATTTGTTCTCAGTCGCTGATGTTCGGATGTTGTTGGTTTCGGATCAATCACCAGGAATCTAAATGATTTTGAGGTGGCATCTTTCTACATGTCTCTCACACAGTTTGATTTGTCTTATTTATATTATTAACGTTTGCAAATTCATGAAATACTAACAATTTCTGCTTATGGTCATCACGCACGGTTCACAAAGTTATGACATGAGTATGCTGACACGCAAATTGTGGTGGTGATTTCCTTTGATGAATGAATCTGTCATTCTTTTATCTTTGTCTCTCGGATGGAGGTTCAATGGAGTGGTCAGCTTTCTGCAAAAGGTTGTGCACATATACAGTCTTGCTGAAATAGGCAGGGGCTACCAAAATCATTTTAAAAGTGCTTAAATGTGAAATGTAATGACGTGTCTATGTGCACATGGGTACAGTAAATGTGATTTCTCATAAATGGGAAGTTTTTTGTTCCTAACCATCTTAATTACAATCCTTTATCTGCTAACCCGCTCATACTTATAAACTTTGGACACAAACCTAAACACACCTGTATGATATACCAGCACAAACCAGCAAACACCTTCATATAGGCCTGCACACACCTGCATACAGACCAGCACAGATCTACATATAAACCTGCAAAGACCTGGACACATTTTGTTAACAAAAATACAAATATAAATAACATTTACGTAACTTTATTTTCTCACTAATAATTATAATAATAATAATAATAATAATAATAATAATAATAATAATAATAATAATAATAATAATAATAATAATAATAATAATAATAATAATAATAATAATAATAATAATAATAATAATAATAATTCAGGAAAACTTCCCCTTTACAGCGGGGGCACCAACGGAATGGGGGAAATTCCATGATGCGTCCAAAATATATACAAATATATAAATATACATTATAGTCTGAAATGTTTTAATCAAATTAAACATAATGTCATTATTAATTTCTGTTTCTTCTGAAGTGACAAGTGATTGTGTCACATGTATCCTTCTTTGTTCATGGCAAAATATAGACGATACGGTCGAAACAAAAGAATATTTTGAGTTTGCAGTATTTTCTAGTTGGACTTGACTCATCTGTCCATTCATCTAAAAAAATCCACAAATTTCCTATTATAGTACGCCGGAGTGTGTCCAAAGGAAATAAGTGTTCCACAAGTCTACGTCAGGGAACATACATGACCGTCCAATGTTTGCCAGGTTTGTGATGTGGGTCAATATTCACAGTCAACAAACTGGGAGTTCTATCCATTGTACACGGAAGTCCATCAGAAAGATAAATGCCGCGAAAGTAGCGTCACTTTAGGTTATTTATCAACAATGCTGATCGTTGTTGGCCGTCTGCCTCAATGATGTTTGGAATCAACAGGTCTTCCGTTTTTGGCCATAAGAAAGAAAGTCTGGCTTTAACTTTGAAATTGCCTGTTCTACTTACAGCCATAATCCCTTGCATCTGTTTGGATATGTCAATGTTGAAGAGATAAAGGCAGTAGCCATTCAGATAAGTATCTCAAGTGATACTTTTCTCAACTTTAGTATTCCATTTTGCGGTTCCTGTAAACAAAGTCGGGAAAGTACAACAAAAGTTGGCCCTAAAGCATTTGATATGTTACCCTCCACAATGGTCGATTCTCCATCATTCCACAAATGTAAAAAAAAAAAAAAAAAAAAAGTTAAAAACTGGTTAGTACTAGTAGACACAGACATCACTATTGACCAGACAGTTTTTCCTCTGAGATACATATATATGTCACATTATGGTTCTCTTTTCTCTTTTCTCTTTTCATATTGTGTTGTTTACAGTTTTTATTGATTAGCTGGTTTATAAACATATTATGTGTCATGTAAATAAATTAATGTATATTTTATCTGAAAAATAATATAAATAATAATATCTAATTTGCAGTCTATGTCTTCGGTTTTGTTGCATAGAAAGGCAAGGCTTGCCTTTTATCTACCAATTCTTCTTATATTCTGTAAGTTACTTTGTATTTGTTTCATGAAAAATAAAGCATGGATTGAAAAATAAGCCATTCATAGCTTTTTGGCATAGTCTGGTTCTAGTGCTCTTGTCAGGTAAGGATAACTGTCTGCAATGACTTGTAGATAATTCAGATTGTAACGTTGGGGATTCAATGATTTATGAGTGTAACTTCCTCTAATAGCTTCAGAGGCAAATAATCCATTTAGGATGTGTGCAGATAAACGACCCTGGAATAAGACGTGCAGCTGCTCGCATGGAGATCTTTGTCTCATGGTCAGTGTCATGCGGTCAGACTTCATGATGAGAGTTTGACTGTGGTATTTTTCAAACTGACAGATATATCTACGTGTTGGGTGGAACCATACTGACCATACATGCCCACAGTTAACTGTCTGAATATCCACTTTGCAATTCTCTGAACTGCCTCTAATCAGCCGAAATGTATCTAGACTGGGTGTCAACTGCACCATGACAGGGATTCCGTCGAGTGGTAAATGAAGTTTTTGAAACGTGCCAAAATGAACGGGACTCATCATGACGACACTTTGGCAATTTCTTGTGAAAGAACTTTGCAATATTAGTCCAAAATTTAGACCAGCCATAAGATAAGTATAGTCCATGTAACCCCCATTGTCTTACAGTGCAGCAGAGTTTCCAGTTGACTTTCTTTTGCATCTTCAGCATAATTGAGCGCCGTGTCCTGATAGGCTTTCTACGGAGTCAGTTGACTGCCACTCACTAGTCTGTTTTGCCAGTATACTTGAGCTTCTGACCATAGACTGTGTAAACTTAAGTTCGCTAGACCTACTGTGTCAAGAGAACGTATAAGAGGACTGGCATTGTTGGTAATGCCATACTTCACATATAATCTTCTCTTCTGTGTATCTATTACGTTAGTGCCAGTCTTGTTTATGTAAAATATCACAAGGTTCCTATAACGTAATGGAGCCAGATAGGTCACTGAATGTTCTTTGCAGGTTGAGTCTTTGAAGCTTAACAAAATTGATGACGGCCATGTTGACAACAATGATACACTTAAGTTTCAGTTCGTATTTGCAGTCTTTTACCCCAACATATGTACTTGTTCGGGTTTAAGTTTTTGGTCAAGAAAGAGACACTAATCGTAATTCCTTATGTATTCTACTGCGACAGTGCCATACGTTGCCAATGCAGCCGACATTATTCTCCTTTATAGTAGCAGTTATTGTCGGCACAATTAAGCCTTATATCTCGACAACATTTAAGACTTGTATGGGATTAGGCTGAAGCAGATTTTAATGGCTTTCAGTTCCAGGTATATGAGCCAAAAACGACCGGGTTATAAGGTTACTATGGGCAGCATCTTGGATTTGTTTGTATTTTCACAACGAAAGCGATTGTTTTTATCACCACATGCCCTCACAACAACAACTATAAGTACATAGGATAAATTGTGTAATAAGTTTGACGAGAATGACATAAAATTGAAATGGGGAGGAAAGAAAGAAAAATTTTAATAAATTATATTATTTGAATCCTAGAAAATTTCTCTTTCTTCTAAATGATTCCAAACTATTTACGAAGGCTATCAGTTAATTCAAATGTCATGCATGCCGCTACCTTGTAAGACTAACCGTACAGATGTTACCTACTTAAAAACATCTAGCAGCCGAAAAACAGCTTTTGATGAAAAAGACTTTGAATCATATTTTGATCTTCGAAAGTCAGAATTCAGAACAAGCATTTTATGATTAGGGATTTTAATTTTGAAAGGATAGGTATCTCTCCGAGACATTACATGCCCTCTTCTAGGTTGCCTACGTGCTGCCAGCAAGACCAAACTTATGATATTCACTGAATCAGTGAAGATTTTTGAGGAACTGATATGTCACAACGTTGTGCATGTAAGGATCATCGTGGAGGACAAGCAGCTCGCGGTGTTGCAGTCTGCCGCATTTTGCATCCTACAATATTGGCTTCATGTAAAGTCTGTTCGGTTTTTTTTCACATAACCAAATATCTAATATCTGGTGCCTGCAAAGCACTCATTTTAGTATGTTTTTTCACCAGTGATTCCAATATTGATTTTGGGTGATTTTAAGTGTAAGTGGTCAAAATGAGATTTTTGTTGAAAAAATATCATCGAGCCAGTTGACAGTTACGACCCAAAAACTCTCTATTAAAGGAAAACATGCGCA
Source organism: Hermodice carunculata (assembly GCA_964020975.1). Classification (NCBI taxonomy): domain Eukaryota; kingdom Metazoa; phylum Annelida; class Polychaeta; order Eunicida; family Amphinomidae; genus Hermodice; species Hermodice carunculata. The sequence continues at coordinate 33,380,323 of OZ026629.1, forward strand.
AATATTGGGGGAGCTCAAATACTTCTCGCAAGAAAACGGAGGGGGTGTAATTTAAAGATGTTACGGCTGGAAATAAGTAAATTCCTCCCAGAGACACCCTTCCATCCAATTATTTAAAGACTGATGGGTCATTTAACAAGACACAGTGCGCCTTGATCTGCGGTAACAGAGTTAACATTCGGTAACAGAAACTGACAAGATGGTCAACTCTGATGCCTTGTTTAGTAACCTATCAATTAAGTATGCTCGAGGTTATTTGAAAAGTTAATTAATTTTTAAACAGATAGGTGTCTTAAGAAACAATGTACATTGTAGTCCACTTGTTTTCATAGAGAGAGAAAAATTGTTTCTTTGAAACAAAAACAGAGAACAGAGGGAACTAGGTAAAAGAGTTGGCAATGAAATTGTCAACTCTGTTACTACAATATATTACGTGTCTCTGCATGATGTATATTTATGTGCAAATATATCAGAATAAAATTTCAGCAAATTTGCACATATAGCCACCGTTTCAGGTCTCTGCATATTTTACAGAAATGTGTACAGAGAAGAATAAAATCTTGGCAAATTGTAAACATTGCCATTTCAGTTAAAGCTAAAGTTGAAATACATCCATTTTTATACCCTTTTACACTAAATGGTATGCTCAGTAGTACCAGATAGACTTAAACTGTCTACCCTATTACCACATTACCATACTTAGCCATACTTACCACTGCCTAGGATGTATAATATTCATGCAAGAATATTTACATTCAATCCAACTTTTAACATTGCAAGTAAAGGAGAGAGCCTTGTGTGTTATGAGACCACAACACAATAGCCTTGTGTGTTATGGAACCATAACACAGGTGTCCCGCCCACATTCCAATAAGCCACGCCTACCTGGGTTTTCGGAACTTAACACTTGAACATGCTCGGCAAATTAGTTTTTTATCGTTTCTCTTAATTCTATGTATTAAGTTCCTAAATTCCTTGTAATTGAGCAGAAAAATTAAGAGGGAAATGTAAATATAAGCAATGAGGGTCGCTCTTGTGTGTATTATGGCATAATGACGCGGGTGATTGAAGCTGGCATCGGGCGAGGTGCACTGGCTTGCGCCACGCCCACGATGTCAGCTTCAATCACGGGCGCTATAATACAAACAAAATCGACCCTCATTTCTTAAATGACACCATGGTAAATAACCAATACAGCCACTTGATTTATGAGAAGCCATAACATTATGGGTGGGCCGGTATCATAATCGAGATTTGGTCGAATCAGAACGTTTTGCTATAATCGGTAATCGGAAGCATTTGCTCTCCGATAACCAATTTTTTTAAACACAAATTGATGTTGTCAAAGGCAGATAAGAATGTTCCCAGATAAAGTTTAAAAAAAATTGTTCCTCAGCAACAATCTCACGTATCTGCAGGAAAAGAACTATAATACTATGTAGGCCTACATATGGACAAAAGTACACAAAGGGCTCACATGGCATGTAACTTAATTTGTTGATGAATTTGAGTTTGATACATTTGACGTTGTAGGCGTTCTCTCTTTATAGTTATAAAAAAATCAGAATCGGATATCAAAATCGGAAAATTACATTTTACCGGAAATCGGAAAAATCCAGAATCCACCCATCCCCCCAGAACGCTTCACCAAAGAATTCAATATTTCTTTTGGGCGTATTCTATGCCAAGAGGACCAGAGTGGACACTGTAAAATCCCATCATTACCAGTTAGTTACGTGTAAACTACAAGTTTAGTGACTGAATATTGTGTGATTTATTTGGATTAACACCGAAAATAATCGTCAAGACAAGAGTGGAAATACGAGAGACAATTTCTAATATTTTGAGACTATATGTGCATACTCATGTGCGCAACTAATTTAAAACACAACTCGCTTTTAACTCATTGATAGAGATTTAGAAAACACATGCAATCCAAATAATTTGGAAGAATTTAAAGAGAATCAGTGACTATATTTGTCTGCAATGTTACAAACAGTTTGGGTTTATGTGGGTCCCAGTATCAAGATTTTAAACAATGCATTTGTTTAAGAAAATTTCAATAGGATGGGTCCATCTTCACAGCAGTCCTAAGTTTCAAATAATGCATTCTTTTGGGTGTCCATAATCAAATATAAGACACCGGATGGTGTTTATCAGAATTTCAGATACCCTGTAATTTATCTTCAGTCTCTTAGTTCAGGCTTTTTACTTTATATTACACTCTCTGTTGTTGCCATTCATACTATAATAATAATAATAATAATAATAATTTTTTATTAAAACCTCCACGAATGGAGAAATTAAAAGATACATCGAGATTATAATCATATGAAAACACAAGTACAAAAAATACACAGTGACCAGCAGATGACAACATCGAAATGACATATCACAATTATTGAAATTATACATCACAGATATTAATAGTACAAACAATAATCAAACATGAAAATTATAAACAGTTCGTACTGTGACACATATGACATTTTTCGGTCATGAGAGGGCGTGGTACCCGGCCCGGGCAGCCGCAAAGCACACGCGGCAGTGAGGTCAATGCCGCACTGCCGTGTGGACAACACCGGCAGCCAGGGTCCGGCACCACACCCCATTGGCGCTCTTTAAAAATAAGAAAAATTACTAAAATGACTTCGTTAAGAGAGAGACAAGTAAGTGTTCCTCCCCATACGGCTTAATATAATTTTCATGAAACAGTAAATATTTTAAAGAATCCACGATTCCATCATGACTAGGGCTTATATTTTTGTTCAGTTTTTTAGGTCGGTCTCCCAGAGCCAACTGAATGGGGGATAATCCATGCTGGACTATACTATGCAATAAAGTACCATTGGTAGTTGTGCCCGTAGTCAGATACTGTGAAAGCAAATATATATTTAGGTCCCGAACGGGGGAATCGGTTTCAAAAATTCTGCAATAAAGTGATGCCATACGGTCTTTCAGTATTGACTCAATAGATTTTATATTAAGAGCCTTCAATATGTTTGAATGATGATGTCTCTTTCCAATGCCAAGGCACTGTTTAATAAGACATCCTTGTAATGATTCCATTTTACATAGTAATGAATGACTCAAATTCATACACTCAATATTATATAACAAAGCCGGAGCACAGACTGTATTCCATAGATAACATTTAGTTTTGGAGTCCAGGCCAGGATAAACCATGCCAACCTCTCCAAGAGCATAGAACGAACGTCTACAACTATTCAAACGACGTTCTATATTGGGAAGACCCGACCTGTTATATGAAAATAAAGTACCTAGATTTTCTAAATTGTCCACTATCTCCATCTCATTACCCTTTAACCACCAGCTGGGTTTCTGTAAAAAGTGATGCTGACCAGCAATAAAACATTTTGATTTTGCTGGATTAAAATTAAAACGCCAGTGATCAGCATAACGTATACATGTATCAATAAGTATTTGTAATCCAGACACCGTAGGGCTAAATAATGTGATATCATCTGCATAAGCATATGAGTTAAACTTAAAGTCACCAGCTCGCACACCTATCTCCGTAGAATCCAGGTCAATAAGTAAATCGTTTATAAATATATTGAAGAGATACGGAGACAACAAACTACCCTGTCTGGTGCCGGTGGTGACATGGAACATTCGACTATATTGTCCATTCCATCTCACCACCGCCAGCAAAGAACTATACCAAGTATATAAAAATAACCAATGTTCTACAGGCAGTACTTTCTGCAATTTATAAAAAAGCCCATCATGCCAAATACGGTCGAAGCACTTTTCTGCATCTAAACTACAAACGTATACAGCATTACCTTTAGCGTTATAAAAAGTACTAATATCATGTAAGAAACTATTACATAAGCCAGTACCGCGACCTTTTCGGAAACCAAACTGAGTCCCCGTCACCGCATCTCCAGGCAACATAATTAATTCGACCAATTTTGAGTGAACCGAAGATAAAGTTATGGGTCTGTAGCTACTGGCCTCATTAGGGTTAAGTGTCGGCTTCTTTAAGATAGGTACAATTATGCCGATACAGAAAATATGAGGCACAACTGTAAATGACAGTATAACTGAATAGAGAGAAGCAAGTATTTCACAAAGAGTGTTAGACGTACCGTAGACAAGGTGTTCAGCACTAATTCCGTCACATCCTGGTGAACAATTCTTATTCAATGAGTTTAACATATCACTTATTTGATCTCCCGTAATTGATACAGAGAAATCTTTTACTAATCTCTCATTATAAAAAGTATTGACATGTTGAGAGATAAAAGACTGACTAGGAGACAGAGCAGAGTGTTTATCTCCACCCATAATATTATTAAAAAAGTCACCAAATTGCTCTACTCTTAAAGATGAATTAACCCTTTTCCTCTGTTTCTTCTTAATGTGATTCCAGAAGGCAGTCATTTTTCTAGAATGGAACATATTACCTAGTCTCGTATAACCATTTTTCTGTACAGTATCAATCTGTTGCCTCAATCTTTTTCTAAATAGCTTTTTTACACCCTTGTAACATTTGTAAACCTCTCCCTCTCGGGGGCTGCCATTTTCGACCCATAGGTGCCACCACCATCTTTTCTTATCACGTAGTCTGCTAAGGTCCGGGCACCAATACGCTTTGGGTCTAAATCGCTGCCTAGGGACACAGCCCGCTTCTTTGCAGGCCTCGTGCATGGCATTATTTATATTGGAGATATAATTGTCAATGAGCTGTTGTACATCAACTTTATTGTAACCAGTAGGAATATTAAGGCTTGGTAAATTCTGTAACTTACTCTCTAATATTTCACGATATTTCAAATTATTTCTTTCATTAGACCAGTTAGGAGTTACATGACATAAAAAGTCTGATGTATTTGGAGCGGATATGGAGTTCGCATTATTTAATTCAGTCTTGATTACTAACTCAAGTCTTATGGGCAGATGATCACTCACATTTGAGCTATCTTCTGGAACAATAGAACACTGCATGATATTATCAATGTCATATTCACTGCTAGCAATATGATCTATCCATGTATACACACGTCTAGAATGATTGAAATAAGTATAATCACATGTATTCTTAAACATAAAGTCTGCAACGATCAGGTTATTAGCAGCCAAAAAATCAAACATGATACTGCTGTGTGCATTAAACTCAGGGGAAGAAAACCATCGTTTATGAAGTATATGTGATTGTGGGAGCTGGACATTAAAGTCCCCACATATCTTAACAGGGGCAAGCATACCATATGTGTCGAGGACAGCCTGCAAGCCATCTATAGTTTCAATGAATAAATCTGTTTGTTTTGAATTACCTGCTTGGAAATAAGGCATGTATACACAAACAAAGATTTGTACAGGTTTACCCATTCTGTCATACACTATACTTCAAAATAATTGCATTAACATCAATTGATAAATCTTAAAATCGTTGAAATATTTTTCTCCCAGCATCTGATATGATAGGCAATAACCAATAAAGGGTTATTTTGGTGTCTTGGTCAACAGCTTTGCTAGCTGAGCGCGATGAGAAAATCTGTTGATTCAGTCTCAAATATCGCACGAAAAGGGTTAAGATACCATTTGAAACTTGTCTGTTTGTATGGCCAGTGAAGATATTTTTTCTTCCAATCGATGAGTCTATCACTTGATTCGTTTCTCATTTTATCTATTCGTTCATTTTATTCATTTTTAATTACACGTGTTTCCCAATTTTTTGGCTGCGAAAATCCTGTGCAGTATCTCCCTTTTTTTTTTTTTTTTTTTTCATTTTTCTAAGAACACACAATCACATTCTTTATGCCACAAATGGGTTTTTTGTTCATTTGATTATTTGTCTGTTTTTGTCGCTTATTTTGGAGCGCAAGCTAAATTAAGATCGGTCCATCTATCTATCTATCTATCTATCTATCTATCTATCTATCTATCTATCTATCTATCTATCTATCTATCTATCTATCTATCTATCTATCTATCTATCTATCTATCTATCTATCTATCTATCTATCTATCTATCTATCTGTCTGTCTATCTATCTATCTATCTATCTATCTATCTATCTATCCATCCATCCATCCATCCATCCATTTATCTATCTATCTATCTATCTATCTATCTATCTACCTGTCTGTCTATCTGTCTGTCTGTCTGTCAATCTAATCAACTACGTACATTATTATCCCTTTCCATACCATGTTTGAGACTGAGTCAACAGCTTTCCTCGTTGCACTCTCGGCGGTTAGTGCAAGGATAGGGAAATACAGCTGCTAATCGTAGATGTTGGTACGTGAATGAAATCTCTTTTCATGAATTTAAATCTGGGATCGGCATAATAATTCACACTAGCCCGACAATATTTCCCAATTGTACCGTTCTGGAAGGAAAAATATATTTGAACCAATGTCTGGAACGGCAGGGTAGGGGTTAACGCATTTGCAGTTATTTTATTCATGTAAAGCTGAATCAATAATCGTCGTCGACATGCGAGTATCAGAGTGCATCACATAATGCTGCTAAATATGACTGTGTCAAATTAATGGATAGCCGCTGATGATGGAGCTAATATTATACCTTGAAAACGTATCGAGGAAAACAAGGGGGATGGAATATGAAACCAGCAAGGTTTGAGCTTACTACATGTAGTTGTTGTCCGTCGATTTGACTGGGAAGATATTAAATATGTTCACGTTCCGACCCCGGTTTAATTAACAAACCATTAGTGTGTTGCTTTGCATTAAAGACAGTCAATGCAATATAGTTTTTAACTCAGTAATAAAACTCGATCAGACGTGATATTTTTTTTCGCTCGAATGCATGATATTAAACCAAAACCAGAAAGTTGCACACAATATCATATAACACGGTCCTTGTCCATGTGACCGACGTTAATAGCCTGAAGATCTCGAGATTCACTGATCGCCATTAAATTTTGCTCAACATGTGTAAAGGTGGCCTTGTGTGACATCTTACACTCATCTTTTAACATCTTGGCCCATACGCGTTAACTTTTTATCAATTTGATGATAATGTTGCTCATCCAGTTTTATCTTTAATTTTTTTTTCAATTAACCTTTCTCATGTCATGTTTGAGACTGACTCAACAGCTTTCCTCGTCCAACACTGGATGCTAATAAGCGCCCAAAGCACGACAAGGCAAGCTGTTGACTAAAAGCAAGAAACTGACACAGAACCGTTGATTGTAGATATGACATGTTGGTACTTGAATAAAATGTCTTTTCGTAAAAAACTTAAAAGCTGGGACCGATATATTAATTCATGCTAGCGTGACATTGTCGGTACCGGCAGCAGTCTATTTACAAAAGATCAATTCTCCACTATTTAATCTACCAAAAGTGGCCATAAACTTCTATACTTTTTTTTCGAAGCGAGCCTTGTTAAGATGTGATGTTTAGATTCGGTCAGGTCAGACAACAAAGGAGTTGCGTATGCTAGACAATATAGATAAATGATTAAAATCCACTGTTGGCAAAATCATGAAGAGGTAGGGACAGGATGTAGGAATCACTGGCGCTCGCCACGTTCAGTCATTCAAGCATTCGTGCTTATACGGGGGGGGGGGGAGAGTAGAAAAGAGAATTTGGAACATCTGTACGTGCAATGGCCCACATAGGGCCTTATCTGCAATAAACTATTGTGTATTCATCTATGCAGTCAAATTTGTGCTAGTAAGATGGGGGAGGCGGCCCTAGAACCCCTGCGTCGTGAGACATAGCTAGTAGCTAGTTCCAGGTTCACTCTCTCTACCCGCCCCTGCATCCCCCGATCCCACCCAAACCCCCACCCCCACCCCAACCCCAACCCCCGTATAAGCACGAATGCTTGACTGACTGAACTTTACGAGCGCCTGTGGTAGGAACCATCCTTTTGTGTGGCAGGAACAATAAAAGGTGATAAAGTATCTAATCGATCATAATTATGTGACAGTATTGCCTAACTCGCAAATGATGAAAATTTCAGCACCGACAGTGAGCACGGAAAACTGTGGATTTACTGCTTATGAACATGAAATTTATCACATTTCAGATATTGTATGATTGTCATCAGACGTTTTTTGTTATAATTGAACGGCGTATGTAGCGATTATGTTGTTGTTTCATTCCAAATTATTAATTTTGATAATACTGGCCCTGTGAAAGTAGGAAAAAAAATGAAGTGACCAAACATGTAGACCTTAACATCCATAACTCGGTTAAAAGAGTTTATTTTAGTTCTATATTCAAATTTAGTCTAGGGTGTCCCTGTATAAAGCATTAGAATGCACATACATGTTTATCAGATTATAACACTATTCCCTCCCGAGTGTATTTGTTTACGTGTTGCCGTTCCGTTAACACGTACAAATTCAACCAACCACCTGCTTTTTGCTAGGTAGGCCCAAACAGATTAGGCCCCGCCCATATGCCGTATTCATTCTAATAGTAGGACGCGTGCCAATGCAAAGAAGCTGTTTTTGCAGGACTATGGAACGAGTGGCTTTCTTGATTGGGAGTATTGAAGGCTCTATGATAAATCTGGATATGAAAAAAGTTTTAAATCTATATAAATAAGCCTGACTTTAAAAATTGGAAGCATTATATTTGCTAAATACTGGAGATATTTTAATTTTGAATAAAGACGGCTTGGATTAAACGTTGTGGTGTGCTTCTATTAGGGCATGTGCTACTGTTAGGAAGAATACGGTATGTCAGTTCTGGAATTAACACGTCACCTCATAGCTGTGTGCATTGATATGCCTAAATTTGGTGTTTTCATATTTTACTTGTCCCAAGAAATAAAAGTAAATGTGAATACAATTAATTAAAGGTGTGTGTGTGTGTGTGTGTGTGTGTGTGTGTGTGTGTGTGTGTGTGTGTGTTATGGAGTTCTGCCACGTGTGCTTGAAAGGCATTTGGCCGTGACGCACTTACTTCGTAACACACGCAAACAACCTTCATTTCGTGAGCAACATGTGGGCCTATGGTAAAACAGATAGGAAAGGATATTATACTTTCATTTCCCCTCATATAACAGTGAATCTCAACTTAAAACAGAACATTTAAGTTGGTTCAAATCACTTATAACTTTTTAAATAGTAACACACAGAGAGGATATTATTATTAAGAGATGAGCAATTACGCGGACAAACATGTTCACTTTCCATTGGGCGTGACAGTATACAACAAGAAGGTAAGCCTACATATTAAGCCAACTATGTTACCATGTGTCATTTCCGTTGCCTTATATGTGGTAACAGAGTTGACAGTGGCGGATTTGACATACATGACCTTATGAGGGCTTCATGACCTTTCCGCCACTTGGTCAGTAACAAACAGTGTGACTAAAGACATGCATAAATGTGAATTATACAATCATGTAATAGTTGAATGGACCATATGTTTTCACTTTTTCTGCAACCTTGGCAACAGAGATAACATTGAATGAACCTACTCTCACAGATGAAAAGGCTTACAGAAATACAGCCACAATTCAGCAAGTAGGAATCATACTCACGTCATGTCACCCACATGTTTCCATCAGCTCCAGTAGCACAACCTAATGGTGACTTGGGTAAACCTCACAAGGAAGAAGTTATTATTTAAAACCATTTTGATGCCAGTAACAGAGTTGCCACCTGATCGAGAGACAAAAACGGTCATGCTAAAATAATTTTGGTGGATGCAGATCAGCTCACAAGCTGTTTTTTAAATGAAAGCTGGGTTTATTGTGAACTCATTTAGGTGAAAAACATTTACTGTTTTCAGGAACACATAAAGTTCACCCCACTTTGTAGATTGGTAACCTTAAAATACGAATGTTTCTGGATTTTTTATAATCAAAGCAATGCACATTGAATAACATTGTATAACAACCCAAATATTTCAATATAAAATTTTTGTTAAAATTCTCTGATATCCTTAATGTTTAGTTACATGCACAAATAACATGTGGGTGGGTGGGGAGGGTAGAATTGGCACTCTGTGATGATAGTGATGGAGCCTCCTGTTCGTTCGGTGCATGTAGATCTTTTGTTCTATTCGACAGTATTAGCAGCCCGTGCGCACTTTGTATGCGCGTTCAAGAACATAATGGTATACAAGAAATCTTTATGACCTACTTTACATTTAAACAGTAAATGTATATTGGTTTCGTCTATATTGAGAAATTTGAAATAATAAAATCGATTTTATATTGCCCCTTCCACAAATATATACGGAGAAGACTATGAAAAATACACAGAATGAAATAAATGAATAAAAAAAACAATCGTAAAACATAACTGAGGAATCAATATGATCACATGCTGCAACACTTAGAGGTTCTAACAATTCAGAGAAGAGATGGAGAGGCTTCGGCTAACAAGCGTACCTGAGTGCGTTTATTATACGCGTGTATATATACATGTACGGTAGTTTTATGTGACAATTGCTGGCAGCGTATTAGTCTACCGCCCTAATGATTGTCATAGAACCCTCCTGGGATCTTAATGATATCTGCTTTATATATAAAACTCATTAAAACAACAAAGTCGCAGAGGCCTTTCATAGATGAAAACAGATGTATCTTGGTCAAAAGTTTGAATAATGAATGGGTTCTGTCACTAGGGGGCATGAGCCACTATCTGTTGCCCATTTACAGAGGACGTTGATGGAGGCATCTGTTTCTGGCGCTAGTGCTTATATCTATCCGTCGCTTATATCTGTGTTGAAAACACACACACACATACACACACACACACACACACACAAAGCTTCCAAAAAAGCAGATGAAGATTATATTGCTATAACTGCGAAACGAACATAACATAAAGCACATTCTGGTGGAATCGTGTGTTTGAATTCAGACGCGTGGCCCCCTCCATGGCAATACAGGACTCGTTCGGGACGCATTCTTGATAATACAGTTGTCTTAGCTTGCCTGTTGCTCTTGGTCGTGGTTTATGCTGGAATGTTTTCAATGCCTCCATTGCTTGTTTCCTCTTGCCTTTGGGAACTTCACGTTAAAACTGAAGGGCCCTCCTCATTGTGCAGGTACTGATCCATGCCGGGAGAAGTTAACGGGGGAGCAGTGCATTGGAGAACAGAATTTATAATTCTATACGGTTTCCAGGACTGGTGACCAAAATGAGGCTCAAAGGACGAAGGAATGTTACGTTCCTAAAATCAAGTACAAACAGCCAGGTTTAAGAAGCAGACACCACTCGTAATCGTAGGCACTTGTGTCAGATGGAATAAGAAATTACAGGGCGTGAGGTGCCGAGTGGTTTATAATTCCTTTGCACACAAGAATCCACTGCTTCTTGTGCTGTTTTCTTTAATATGGTATGAACATGCATCTGAAGTCGTTTCGCGTCAAGATTTAAAGGGTCCGTTGTAAACTAGATATAAATTCTCACTGTAGCTGGTTTTCAATGAACTTATGGAGGAAAGCTAGAGTATGCTGCTGTGAATGTTTTACTTCAATTAAAAGGAGGGACATGTAAGCCATGGTTTAAATGATAAATGATATGCATTAATTTCACTCGACTGACTAACCTTAAGTTATGTGGAATGAAAGAAGATCTGCTAGTAATACAAAATTAGAAACATTTGATTTTGAAAAGATATGCGTAATAGGTTTTTGGTAGGTACAGGATAGTTGAAGATCATTGATTGAAAAAAAAATGTGACGATTTTATTATTGTTCCAGGAAAAAAGACGCAATTACATTCTGTGACTGAGGCATTGGTTTGAGCATCGGCTTAGAAAATAGGACCAACTAAATGAAGACGTCGGTGAGTGTTTCTTTGTAAACTAGTTCAAGGTAACACCATCCGGTGGTCAGATGTCGTGATACATATGAGTAAGATAGGTGGACAGGTTGTGGTACAATGCAAGATCTTGATCCGGCTGTTGTAAAACAAACATGAGATTTTTTCCATTTGAGTGTGAAAACATCGCTAATGTTTACACCATGAACAGTTGATTCGCACGTACCTCTTTAAAGTGTGTTATATGGTTTCAACGATGGACCGCAGGAAACTTTTGCTGTTGATTCTAACTGTGATTTCGGCAGATACAGTTTGACAGTGTATTTGAAGTTACAGTATAAAACGCGACGTTCTGTATTAGTTATTTCAATGGACAAGCCACATTAGACCCTTATCACTTCAAGTAATGTTCCTTCTTGAAATCTTCAGAATCTTAGAAACTCAATTTCCCGGGTTTCAGTTGGACTGCAATTATCCAAACTGATTCATGCAAACTTAATTAAGCGCGTTGTGAAGAGTTTAAAATTTTTCTCTACTTCAAAGTTGTGTTGCTTATACCCTAATTTATGTGCTGGTTCCATTCTAATTTACGTAATTAAAAAAAAAAAAAAAGATCCGCTACCTACGTATTTGTATGGCATGCTGCTTTATTTTTGTTTTGCCGCATTTTATTGGAATGTCATAACATATTCACAATGGTTCACCTCAAGTATACAGGCTGTCCTAACCTGGTGGTCAATCGCTGGCGCGAGGATGCCGTGAGGAATACCGCCTGGTCAAGCCAGCCCTGGCCTCCCTTTGTAACTTGAGCCAAGCACTGGAAGCCCTCCAACAGAGACCTCAAGGCCGCCAAGGAGACGTCCGAGTAGGACTTCACAAGGACATAGCCCCTGGCATCCTCCTCAAGTCTCCAGGAGGACGCAGGCCTGGTCTTCTGCTGTTAAGCATCATATTCCTGTTAGTTAAGATCCACTGGAAGGGACTGTGAGGAAAAAATCAGCTTAGGGGCAAAGTATCACTTCTTCCGGACGTCCATCTGGGATAGGAGTAGCCATTCCTTGATGAAAGCTAGATGTCAGCGGCTCCACAGGAACCCAGATGCCGTGAATTCTAGATTGTAGAACTTGGTTACAAAAGGCCAGAAGGGGGATGGGGTTTTATGACGCGCATCCTCCAACAACAGGCCTTGACAGGGCATGGCAAAGGCCCGTAGCCTCTCCTCCGTGGGGGCAACCACAGCTGGGTCACCAACCAGGCTCTGAATAAGGGCTTTGACGTGCTCAAAACCCTGTCACGGAGCTGGGGTGGTATCCATTATTGGGGTGGAAGCATGTTCCACTTCCACCACAGATGCCACAGATCTTGGCTGCTCAGAGCAACATCGGCATGAGGGTCAGCTGGAAGCAAGCAGCCTGGATTTGCTGACAGATGAATCCGAAAGCAGGAGCTTGTCCTCCACTTTATTTTTGAGGCTCTAAGACGCTGGGCTCGTGAGAGGAGCATGGAGACCTGAGACCCAAAGCCTTTCAAACAGCTGTTTAGCTGAGGCAGATGGGGCAGCTGCTTGTGACAGAGACTTGGCATAGAGACCACAGCCTGCTGCCTACACAGAGGTCTGCTGGCCCGAGGGAACCTGCTGGATTCAAAATGGAAGCTGCAAGCTGCTCAAACAAGAGAGTCTGCTCAGACATGGCTGGAGTGCAGGCAGGGGCGGATGGAGACAAAGTCTTCAGCAGTTGCATATGGAGACAAAATCACTTGTCTTCTTCCCAACCAACACAAAAAGGACATGTGTTTACTCAAGTGCACATGCAATGAAGTTGCTGGTGAAAACCAAAATTAAAAATGTTCATGGTGGTCCCAGGTGGCCATGTAGTTGTTCCGTAAATCCAGCTTCTGACCTTTTTCCAACAAGGGCAAAGGAGAAGTGGTCACTGGATCAACATTCATGGCATGCTGCCAAGTAGTGATTGCCTGGTGGGCACTGTCCTCCCGTTGTCTGCATTCTGATCGAGAAGCCATCTGGGAAAAGAATGGGTTCAAGCAAAAATGACCCACCTCTAATTTCTCTTTGCTCTGGGTAGCTGTAGAGCAGACATCAGTGATCCTTCTCTCTGAAAATTCTGCACAAGAGATAGTGAGTTAAGCACTAGAACAGTCACATTGAGCAAAAGTTCACTGAGCTTGCCAACTCTTAGACCATGCCAGAAATGGCACCTAGAAGGAAGAACACGGGAGCATGCGCACCAAGAGTCACAAACGGATACAAAGGAATCGAGAAATGGCGCCACCGGAACCGTCAGGTTTTTGGAACAATCGAGTGAGTAACTAACTCAATTGTGTTGGGCGATATGCCAGACACGGAGGTCTTGACAATGTTGGTCGAGACGTAACGTAACGTAACTAAAACTTAAGTTGTGAAGATAATCAAGAACTTACAACTTAGAGAAACAAATTGATTTTATAAACAAAACATTGACAACAATGAATTGAAGAATTCTTATATAAAGCTGGGGATCAGCGGGTAGTTCCTAGTACAGTATATTAAACAATCTAAACAGGTGCTGGATGCGATACACAGCACTTTGTGTATACATTTTGTGCACAAGCTACAAACATAAAACTTGATAAATCACAACGAACGTATTCTTACATACAGAAAGTTTAGAAAAACCTGCATTTAGTGTAAGATTTTGCCATATTAAACTTTGCCAAATGCAATTATCTGTTTTACCAGTGAGTGTTGTCAATAAAATGTTCAGATTGCATTTTTAAAATATCGTTGACAATTTTTTTTTTTCAGAAAAACATCATAATCATCGCATTTTTTCATGGGCTCTCTAGTCCAAAAATCCCCATAATACAAATTATCCCCACAAACAGCCACTTTACTTTTGGAAGGATTAATCACGAAATTCTTCACTGAAGTACGATCATTTTAGGTGAGAAACTTGTTGAGGGTGCATGTAAGATTGCATCGTCTGTGTATATAAGAGGTCCTACAATGGCATCTCCCATATAGCAGCCATATCCTGAGTTCCTACGTTCAATACGCACTTCATGATAAATGCACACTGTATATAGTAAATAGGATTAGCGAGGGAAGTCAGTCCTTCTTCATCCCATGGCCGATGTGAAAACTGTGCTCAAAACATAAGCCCAGCGTACTTTCACAATTTAGGAAGTATAAGCATTACAACAGATTGCCAAATTAGCAAATTTGCCTTTGCTTACTGCCTGTTTGAAGAGCATCACATCTCCATGCGATCAGAAGGATGTTGCCCTTTATCGGCACACTGGAGATCTATTGTACTCAAGACATCATGGGTATTGTTAATTTTTACCCAATCTACTGGCTTACCGAAGAAGCTACTCCAAGCCATATATCTGTAATTTTCGGACTCACTCGGAGCTTTCCTTGAATTTTCGGGCACAGAGATTTATGTTTTAGATGGTCGGTAATGATTATACGCAGAAATGCCATCTGTCTCAACACATTTTAAGATACCGTAGAGCTATCTCAATATCTCGGTAGAACAAGAGTGTTTGAACTTATCTTTCATGCAACATCTAGAACGAATTGTGTCATCAACGTCGACTCTGACATATCCTTTTTGTTATATGGAAATTTGTTGCATATTGGAATTCAGATATTTTTGGCAAATAGTTCCTCTGTTTTCCTTCTCCTGAAACATCATCAACAATGTTAAGCGTACAAGATGCACTTTAGCGAACTCTCTTAAGTTCGTTCCATAAATGTATGCTTTATTTCATAGAATGGCGTGAGCCATGAGACTGGCTTACCATATTATACTTTGTTTTTCACGCAGAGCAATTAGTGCTGATAAGGGGCTCTAGTGCGTCTGCAAATTTCTGAAATGAAAATGTGCCAAGGGTATTTTTTCTCATTGCAAATCTCATGTTAAAGCAAAGCACGTATCCAGTGTTCTTCAACGATTCATCCAAGTCCCGTCTTGGGACATAAAAAAGTTCATATGTTCGTTAACACGTTTTATGTGCACAGTTAGCTCAGACGATAAGAGACTGTGATCAGATAAATCTGTGACGCCATGTACTGGTTGTAACAGACGACAGAAACAAAGTAAATTACATGTTACAAAGGGATCAACTGTTGACTTGACATAGGAAATTTATAATGTTCCAGGTACAATTAACATCAGCAACACTCTCATTTACAGCAGAGGCAAGGCACTCTTGTGCCAGGAAATCCATTAAAACTTCAGTATGTAAGGATTTACAACGGCGCAGTCCTGTGTTCAAGTTTAATGATCAACATTGTGTTCACTTGCAGCGACACAATTTAAACAGTATTTCCCTAATGGTACTGATGTCATTGTAAATTGTACCACATGGCATATACACATTAAATAGTGAGAATTCTGTTATTTCACGTGACAGTGCACGGAGTCTGGCAGAGACGCCGTGACCGGGAATGACATTATTTGCAATGGATCTTTCCACAAGATAGCAAAACCACCAATTGGTCTACACGTAAGTAACTGATTTTCACTCATACAAGACACGCCGTGCAAAATAAGATTTCCCGTATATTTATTGACGACATTTAGCTGTTTATGTGAGGGATAATGTTCCTAAAATAAAGCCCACAAAGTCATAAGTGTCTGTGAATGACAAACTGTGCTTAATTCAGTCGAGGCTATGCCGATAGGATTTATTTGTAGCAAGCTGGACACTCCGTGCCGTACAGAAAAGTACAATCAGACAAAAGAAAGACATAAAATGTGTTTGGGAAATTGGCTCCCTTTGCATTCCAATTAGGAGGGACATGTTTCTCACTCTGGTGACTTTTTGGAGGCAAGGACTCGTCAAGCAGAACACGAAACTAGGACGCTGGTTCGATACGATTATTAATTGGAAGTGGCGCTTGAGCTGCACTCCTAAACGCCGTACATCAAAGCCAGTTTCAAGTACATGTAGCCGAAAGTCATTTGTGTATATAATTGGAATTAAAAATAACTCAAAAAACAAACAAATGCTAGGCTCAGGTGCGCCTTCAAATTTAGCTGATGAGGATGGGCTCCATAATAAAAATGTATCACGGTTTAGAATGATACATTTGCTCAATATTCGTTACATGCGCAATAGCGTGTGTGAGGGAGTGAGAATGGAATCTCTGTCAAAGGTTTACTTTCAAGATCGATTTGCATAAATTTAAACACACTCACATCTTCAGCCGATAGGACCAATTTGATCATAGTGTTGTGTTGACAGCAGCTATTATGCTTCTTGCTTTTGTAGCTTCCAAGATAAAGTCCAGACAACAAAAAAGATGAAAGAAAGAAAGGGAGAAGTGAATGAAAGGAGAAATACGGAGGTCACGATTGCTTGTTATGTAAAATGTGCGTACAAAACTTAATAGTATCTAATGTATGTTTGAAAAATATTAAGGGTCCTCAATTTCGACGACATGAAGTGTTGCAAATTCTGCTTACTGTTCACTGATCTGGAATTGTGAATGAACTGTTAATAAAAGGTCGATGGAATCTCTACCCATTATTTTCAAGATATTCAAACACTCAACTTGCACATTTTTCCCATTAGCATAACTTAAAGACTACAACTTTTGTTCAATATTCATCAAAAGTGCCGTATCATATTAATAGTATCAATAACATATACCCAGAAATTACGTTTGCATCTCTATCTATTCTAGTTTTGAAGATATTCAAGATTTTCTTCTTGAAACGTTGCTACCAGAACATGAGATCCTAAATGTTGAAAAAATAAGGAGTGATCAACTACAGTTCTTTTATTGTATACAAATGCCTCCGGCTGTGCCCAGGTAGCAAATTAAACTGACGTTAAATGACTTAATGTGTAAAAGGGGAAAGAAAATCTATTTTAACATTAATAAATTTCCAAATTACCTAAGGCGTAAGAAAAATATATGTGTGGTTCCACAGTCACACGACCGACCCTACAGAAGAAGGCTCGACTTTAAATCAATTTTATGATACGAATAAACAAAGGTTTCAAGACGCCCTTCCCTAATAAAAATTGATTGACCCTGAAAAATCTTGTCAAGAAAGTGGCCGCCGCGTGTCGTTATTTTGCAGTAAGGTCAACTCAAACACAGCAGTTTATTTGACCTTGTCTGGAAGGTTTACTTGAACCGGGGAAACAGCATGGCTGCATAGCCACGCTTGTTCAGTGAAACAGCATAACCCCAGCATAGCTGCACAGCAACGCTTGTTTGATGATCGTTATCGTAATATTTTGCTAGGTTCCAGTTGTTCGTTCTCCGAGTTACCAGGGCAAACAATCGTTAGAGTATTTCTAAAACTTACTGTGTTAACTGTAATCTGCCCACTCAGTTGCGTCTGAAGCAATTATCATCGTTAGTTGCAAATCCAAATGCGACACGATACCCTGGCAAACCATGCAAGTATTGGTGAACGATTGAGTAAATAGTTAGAGGTCCAATAAATAATACTCACAATAAACCAGCGTATATCATATCATTATTGATGCTTTGAAATATTTGCAAAATGTATACTTATGGTTTCATATATTATACCCCCCCCCCCCCCGCCCCATTACTATTATCATGTACAAACCATTGGATGCGGAATCTACAATTTTTAAAATGGCAGCCAAGTCTGTGTGGGTTAGTCCCGTGCATTACATGTAAGTAGCTCCAAAAGGGAACTTGAGTGAAAAAATGCAATAAAAACTTCCACGTAACACTTTAAGAACCTTGGTTGTGATGCCACCAAGGAGAAGCACTCTAATTATGAAGCAAGTTACTACTGTTAACACATTTATCAACTACCTCTTTACTATATCTGAGGTATGCAAGCTAACCCCGTGGCTTAAAATAACAAGTCTACGGGCATTGATGGAATTTTGAACGAGTTTCTGAAACACATTCCCATGGCAACGTTAACTTTAATCACCAAATTTTATGATTATATCTTAGATTCTGGCAACATTTCCAAGATGTGGGCCATGTGCACAATACAACCTATCAACAAAAAGAAAGATAGTATTGATGACCCACATAAGTACAGAGGTACCTCGCCGCTCAGCTGCACCAGTAAATTGTTTACCTTAATAATAAACCGCAGACTTATTTCTTAGAGGCTACAGGTACTATTGGGGAAGAACAGGCTGAATTTAGGGAAGGCTATTCTATATTAGATCACATTTATACTTTTCATGCGCTGATCCAAATGTATTTGCATCAAAAACAGAAGTTATTTTGTGCCTTTGTGGACTAACACAAGGCGTTTGATTTGGTTAACAGATGTTATATTTGGACCAAACTGTTGTCTGTTGGAATTAAGGGACCAATATTGAAAGTCATTTATAATCTGTATGACAAGGCCAAAGCCTGTGTCAAGCGCAGTAACACCTTATCAGATAGTTTTGTTTGTAACATCGGTATGAGACCAGGGGAAATCTCTCCCCTGTCTTCTCTATATTTCTGAATGACTTTGGATATTCTATCAGTAGACATTATAAGAGTCTTCCTTCTGTCTCAAACAATATTGTCACATATTTGTCCGATAAAGATATAACCATCTTGAGGTTATACACACTACTATATGCCGATGACACTATTACTATGGCCGAAAGGGCTGAGGTTTTTCAGAAAGCACTGGATGCTCTTAGCTTCCAATTCTAACACAAAGTGTATCAAATGAACACTCAAGGCGCCATTATATGAACACATTTCTTTATTTTGTTGCAAGTTTCGCACTTTTGTACATTTTTGCATCAATTTCTTTTACCCCATGTTGACTCACTAGGTGATATCTATATCCACATAGGCTTAAGGTCATGGCCTTGCAAGGGGCGTTAGCAAATACTGTGGTTAAGATGGGAAGTGAAATTTTAAGTGCCTCTAATTTGCATAATCTTCATTATTCTTTTTGATCCAGATGGCAGAAAAAATTTCACCTACAAGTTTATGTTGACGCCACATTTAAAGATCTCCCCTTTTCAAATTTCCATGATAAAACTCCATACAAAATTATAGGGAAAGAAAGAGAGAAAGAAAGAAAGAAAGAAAGAAAGAAAGAAAGAAAGAAAGAAAGAAAGAAAGAAAGAAAGAAACGGAAAAGGGAAGAAAAAGTATGACAGAAAGAAAGAATTCAAGGAAAAACAAAATGTCTTTTTCTCCACAAAGATTTAAATAGACATGAATAAGCGTAGACTCTGGAAATATTAAGTTGAATAGAGAACACTAGTAAGTGTAAGTTTCAGATATACCATGATCTTTAAATTGTGTGGTGTCTTCAGCGTTTTATTAGACAATAAATGACGATGAAACTTGCGGAGAAAAGTGTAAAGGCAATCGAGACTGTGACCGGGAATACTCTCGAAGAGTCCGGCATGTTGCGTTGTAAGAGCTCCCTTTCTATAACCTGACTTGTGCTGTCGACTAGATTACATGTTACAAGGGCAGGGTGTCTGCTTGTTTGAAATCTATATTTTTGCCTGAGTAAAGCATAAGCTTAGCATGACATACATGTTGACAAGTCTGGATTAGCAGCCACTAGGTAAAGAGAAGTTCCTAGAGAGAAGCAAAATACACAATCTGAGCGAAATGAAACCATACGCGTAAACAAGGAATGTCAGCATATTGCACCGGAACTGTGCGAGAGCCACAGTCTGACAGCCAACAATTGGGATCATGGCTGCTGTAATACACTTGGAAATGCTGCTACACTGTCGGCTAATCATGACAAATGTGTCTTGCTGCCACCATGAATCTACTGGTCTGATAAAATGCTTATTTTTTCAGGCCGAGGCCAGCCAAGTATAGGGTGAGGCACGATGATACGGCTGTTCTGCCATTTTGCGTGGTCAGGCAGCTATGGGTGGCTAATCTCATTGTTATGCATATTGGGGAAACGTTTTACATCAACTACGAATCCAGACGTTCGATTTTCTTGTTATCGAATGTGTCAGCGAAAGGATGCTCTCATCCACCGCGCATACTTTGTTCAATTTGATTAATTTGACACCAAAATGCCATCCATTGTCTTATGTGTATTGCCGCCAACGAAAAGTGGCTTACATATCTCGAAAAAATAGTCTTTCGATGTGAAAAACGTTCGACTGCAATCAAATAACCGATACAAATGATTGTAGTGATGTTCTTAGGGCATTATAATACCGAAAATAGCAAATACACATCACAAAAATAATCCCTTTTATTCTTCAAAACCAGAACAGTGCTAAAATGTGCTGCAAACATAGTAAAATAAGCAACCGACTGACTGGTGGATTCTGACACCCAAATGTGCTTTGTTTCTTCAGATCCAGATGGTGGAAGATTATACTCTTAACATAGCCAAATTGGCAACATATTGACAGGATGAAGCTTGAGCAACAAATTAAGTTGACTGAAATTATTGCGCACATGTAGGTCCGATTAAAAGATACAGACAAAATAATGTGTACCATCACCATGGTTTCATACACATATATATATATATATATTTATATTTATATATATATTTATATATATATATATATTTATATATATATATACATATATATATATATATATACACATATATATATGAGTGTGTGTATCATAAGCACATACACCACCTAGGTGTATAAATTTACTCCTCACAAAGCAACACAGTAACATAAATATTGCATTCATATCGCATGTGGGATACATTTCCACAACAAATTCTGGTTTTAGCCCCCACTTAATTGTCTGTTCGAAAAGTGCTCAATTTTCCCATGGAAAATGAATCAAAAACGGCAAACTATTCACAAGGCGTTCACTTTGGGACACTTAGAAAGGATAAAACAGATTTGGGTTGACAGCACAAACATAATGTGCTTCTTTCCGTGGGTGGGAGATCTGGAAAAGTTTAACCTGAGGCTTGTACCCTCAACAACGAGACCACTGAGACATGCTGAAAGTAATATGCAAAATTATTGCACTCTATTTGTGAAGTTGCTCTCCATTCTTCTTCATGTTCTATTACAGAACAAATCTGGAACACATTAAGTTCACATGCGTTTCAGGCTGAGCACACGTGTTGTTAATATGCTATGTACAAGGTATGTATTCTGTTAGTCCTAATAGAACGCAAATGCAGAACACACAACATGCATAAGCAAGAGTACTGTTAGTTGTTATGAGTTCTGTTCTTTAACAAAGCTGTTTCTATTTGAATATTGTTGTCTGCAGAAAGCCTTACAATATAAATTTGTGAAGAGACGGTTGTTTTTCAATACTGACAGCGAAATTTTAAGATTATCCATGCTAGTGTTTTTTACCTTTGATACACATTTGATGCAGTTTGCCATAAATTGGATAGAGAAATATATGAAAATGAACAAGCTCAATCAAACATTAATATCAAATAATGACGATCATTTATCTACACTTTTATCATTACTTTGCAAACACTGCTTGAAACATTACCAAAGTTCCACAGCATTAATCGTTAATTTGTATTGCTTCTAAAAGTGTATACTTACTTCACTTTTTAAAGTAAATTCACAGTGACATATACAGAAAAAAATCAGTCATCACTGAGATCACTAATAACCTAATGTATATCGTTTAGACAGAAACGAATGTGCGAAACTTTATCGAACGTCTCAGAGAAGTCCAACCATGATAAATCTCTTTGTCCACTTTGTGGAATCTGATATCATGGATTTTTCTAGAAAAAGAATTAAATCAAATGGATCTCAAGTGACTTACGTTTCAATCCAATGTTGTGGACCATGTAAAAGATGATGTTGTGTTGTTTCATTATTGGTGGGGGGAACATTCAAAAGAAGGAGTATAAATTTGATTAGAGCAATTAAGGTATCTTGTTCGTGCGCTTATAGTAATGTGTAAATAAGCATTCACTATTCCCAATCACATTGGTCACGTACCATCCGATTCCCATTGGTGAACATAGCACCATAAGACCAAGTTAAAAGGCGAGATTTGGCAACTTGGGGTTTATGGGTAAACAAAAACAAACAAAAAGCATAAAAAATGTTCACTGCATGAACTGACACACTTTAAAGTTTGCAATATTGGTTTAAGCCAATATGAAAGTATGCAAGAACGTCCATGGATCTTTGTACTTTTTCAAATCCAGGAAACCCATTCGGGAGCAGATAGTTCTATATGCCACCTTTGTTAATGTCAGTCAAAATGTTTGTATGCACTATCAGATACTATAATAAATCGGATGTTCAGTTAGATCAAACAATAGAAATGTTCATTAAGATAGGTAAGGAACGTGGTGCAGGTCCATAGGCATTTTGATGAACCTGCTCGATGTATCAAAGGACACGCTGGGCTGCGCCTCGCGTGTCCTTTGATTTATCTCGCAGGTCCAGCAAAACGCCAATGGACCTGCACCACGTTCCTTACCTAACACGTAAAACCAAAAGCTGTTGTCGTTTTCATGGTGCCACCGGTTTACATGTGAGACCATAGCTGTCGCAAGCTGTTACGGTGATTTTAAATAAAAATGCACTATTTTCGACCACACCAGTCTACGGTCACCTGCCCATGAGTCGACATGGTTGGCGAATAGCGTACCCAGGGTAAAACCAGCTTTGGCAATTTTGGGTTAGGGGGCGGTCATTATTTACGGGGGGGGGGGGGGGTACTCGGGATATTGAAGGGGGGGGGAACAAACTTTCTCTACCCAATGTGGGGGAGGGTGGCCAAAATTTACACATGTTCCTGATAGGGGGGTCACAAAATGACTGACATTGGGGTCATAAAATTGCCCCCCCCCCTCCCCGCGGGGACGGGTCATCAAATTGTGAATCAGTTTATAACAAAGTCATACAATAACCAGTATAAGGCTGGGGGTGGGGGGCTCAATGCGGGGGGTCACCAAATTGTGCAGACTTGCTGGGGGGGCGCAAATTCTTGTTGGTTTTCGGGGGGGGCACAAAAACTATGATGGTACCCTATCCCAATATCTTGAGCCCCCCTCCCTCTGGTACATAATGACCGTATCCTTTATGGGTGAAGCTACGAATTCATCGAAACTTCTTTACACATGCATCAGCACACTTAAAACTTAATATTTATTCCTCTGAAGTTAGAACATGAAAGTTCACACACATTCCTGCATGTTTTCAAAACGAAATATTATTCTCAGGGACTCAAGACTTGTACGCACGACATTACCAAAAGCTATGCTAACCTTGTACGGTGCAACCCGTTCATATTTTGATTTAAACATATTTATTTCGTAAAAACTGGATAGCTTTATCGTTCATAAAACTAATTGACGGGTTCTTCATATCAAGCAGAATGGTCACCTAGTTGCTGAATGTTCTGCCTAAATTTATCGATTTTCCTTTACATAGACCGCATTTTACTCATCTCAAATAAATGTACAAATCGACACAATGTTATTTTTTTATTTTCTAAAACTGACAACAATGACATTTAGACAATAAGTTAGAATTACAAACCCAGATGTTCAACAGTGTTAAAAACATTTCATAGTCTGGTTCACGTTACGGAGTCGTCTTGTAGATTGCGATTTTCAGATCGGGCGTCGCCATTATCATGGGACCATTGATGGGCCCACACTTTTGAAGAAGAGACGAAACCGCTGTATTCTGATTTGGGGTTACAATGGAAGTAAACTGCAGTCCACTTCGGCAAGTAGGGAATGAGAAATTAAAGCCGTAAGAGCGATAGGATGGTAACATGTAGGGTTGGTTTTTTTGGGGGGGGGGTGTTTGTTTTGTTTGGTTTTTGGTTTTTATGGGTTTTTTTGGGGGGGGGGTTGTGGGGGGAGGGGATTGTCTTGTTTTGTTTTGTTTTCTGTGTTTTTTTGTGTTTTCGTTTTCAACGTCTTTTGCTTTGAATAGTCGGCAAAGTTTACTGGACTTCATGGTAAATTTCGGTTGTGCAAATCGGTGACAGAAAGATCATGGCTTCTTGTCTGTACAAGTGCAGCTCAATCTAATTACAGCCAATTGCAATAACACATTGCCGACGCTACTTACTGCCTGCGCTTTCTTCGTGTAATAGACTAACTTATCTTTCAGCATTACAGGTGTCACGGATTTGTACAACGAATGAGGCTTTACCAGGGTTGATATACCTGTGGCTTGATGTGGTCCCATCTATTATAAAAAAAATACCTAACCTGCACCTTTTGGTGCGTAGCCAGAAATCCTTATATTTTTCCTCGGGACACTGTGGGCTATGCACAGTATCGGGAGCACGCCTGGGTTTTCTTTTGGCCTACTAGAAGGATACCGGCATGATATTGGCTTTCTCTCATACTTTCGATCACGGGCCCTGGGAAAAAAACAACGATAAAGAAACAAGAAGCAAAGCCAGTTTAAAACTGATGCTGTCAGATTCTTTTTGAACGATATGCCAAGGAAAGTATCAGGAGCACACTGACTGAGCGCCGGATGTACGCATCTCATTTGTCCTGCTCGGGCCAAACCGATATAGCGACATCAAATAACGATCTTCTGGTTCCACGGGTTTGTCAGGAATTATACTAGCTGAGATTGAACAGGTAAGTGATAAGTTATGATATTTTGTTTCCGACCATTTTCGCTAATAAATAGCTTGTAGCTAAAATGTGTCATGCAAAAAGTTAGCTGGACTGATCATAATTATATGAATTATATAGTGAACTGAAAATTCTATCCACAGTGAGAAAGATAAATCCAGTATAGATACATTAACATGGACGGGTGACACTTTAGTAAGCGCACTTTTGTTTTGCCGTGAAAGCGGTACAGTACTCATGCCGTGCAAGGGTCATTCTTCTGGTCTCCTAGTTTGACACGCCTACGCCACGGTGCTCCCGATACATTCAGCAAGATTATATTGATCAAACTTTAAAGCACCCAAAAGAATTATAACCATTCAAGACTATCTTAAATATAGGCTTAAAGCGTGGAGGAATATGTGATATTTTATATTTCAGCAAATGACACATTGTTTACAGGTCCATAGCCGGGGGGTGGGGGTGTCGGGGGTGTCGATAGACACCCTCATCAGCGCCAAAAGGTCCATTAATACCCCCATCCCGTAAAAAAATAAAATAAACCCCCCCAAAAAAATTCCACAACAACAAAAACGGAAAGAAGAAAGGTATCTCTTTAATTCATGTTTACAATGATAATTATTCTCTGCACAAGGTCTGCACAATAACTCATTCAAGCAAGAGTACTCTGCTTATTCTGATTGATCACAGCACTTCAAAGAACGAAAAAAAAACCATGCATTTTATGATCCATTTTTTTTTCAATTTGTCAAGACATGTTTCAGGTCCATGTTTGCATAAAACTCTTCCTATGGGGAAGGATATTGTTGATGTTAAAAAAAAATCCCAACAATGAAAGAAAACTGTTGGACCTTTTAACTTGTTTTCAACGATATTTCTTTATTTTAAGTGTATTTCATTTATTGCCGTTTTGTTAATACATCAAACCCAGCTTCAGAAATGCTCTTTGAGATAGAAATGAATAAGTATCTTTCTTTTATTGAAGGAATGAAAAAGAGCTGTTTTACATTCAGTATTTGTTATGTCAAAACTCGGTTCTTTGATATTGGACCTTTAGGTTTTATGTCGAAACTTGGTTCAGCAATACTTGATTTTTTAACCTAAATTTATCAAATATTTGACCTTTTCGATATGTTTAGAGCAACTTCAGGTCCATATTTTATGGCGCCACTTTCATTGAAGCAGCATTGTTTGTATGTTGGTCTGACTGGAAGACTGTTATAAAGAAACAGTTTTAATTGAAAATCAACAAATACAATAATAAATAAAGAAAAAGAAAAGATGGAGGAAAAGAAGAAACGAAACACATAGAAGGAAGCAAATTTGTTGGTCTATTTTTACAAATGCGGACACTGTCAGTGCACTCAGCAAAGTTTACGGGATTTATGTTTAATACTCGCGGCGAAAAAGCTACTTTTTACCACGGACAAATATTTGTATAAACATGCAGGCACAGGCAATATTCCACATAGTTACCGTTGTTTACCCAGACGGAAAGAGTCTCCATCGTATGCGACCTTACCTTCAGCTATATATTTAAAACCCATGATCATGGTGCAGGCAGACGGGAATATGTGAATAAACTTGCAAGGAGATTTGACATTATTCTTCTGCAGGAACATTGGTTCTTCAGTAAGAAAATACAAAAAATAAAAATCGTGTTAGTGGCTTTAACGCACATGGTGTATCAGGTATGAACGATACCGATCCGATTGAAGGTAGGCCGTGTGGTGGCTGTGCCATTATTTGGAATAAGAGTAAAAAATATCAAGTGTCACCTGTTATGTTCCAGTCAAAACAGGTCTGTGCTATTTTTTCTGAATACGAATTATAATAAATGTTCATTGTTTATGTGCCACAAGATATAATATTGGGTAGAAATGATTTAGGCGAATACCAAGATATTCTTTCAGAAATTAGTTATAAGTGCCAAGATGTAAATGCGGATAAGATTGTTATTGGAGGGGTTTTCAACAGTGATTCATTAAGTCTACGATCATTGCACACTGAACAACTGAGCTCTCTTGTAAAAGACGAGACGATGAAGTATGCTCTCGACTTCAGTCTGAGTACAATAGATTGTTCATTTGAAGGCAAAAGCAACTATAAGAGGTCCATTATTGATCACTTTATGTCTGGAAATCTTGGTGAGGTTGTTGAAGTTTATGATGCTTTACATGACGGCGATAACCTGTCTGATCATCATCCGGTAATACTGAAAATTGACTTACCATTGTTTATAATGCTGAAGGTCAAGATACGTCTGCACATTTTTCCAGACTCCATGCAAGCAAAGAGTTAATCCATAATAGTTGCACAAGGAGGAAAAAACGTAATCCCAGGCTGGAAAGAACATGCTGAACAACACAGAAAAGATGCTGTGTTCTGGTATCATATACGGAAATGTGATAACTCTCCCTGTAGTGGTACTCTACATGATATTAGAAATTCTACACGCAGAAAATACCATTATGCCTTACGTTTTATGAATTATAATAATGAAACGTGTACTTCTAATAAACTTGCTGATGCTATGATTAACAGTAGAAAAAGGGATTTTTGGTTGGAAATGAAACAGATCGGAAATTGTGGTAGTTCTTCATCCTGCAGAGTATATGGTCAGAGTGACACAGATGAGATTGGGAATTTGTTTCTGAGAGGTAACAAAATTATAACATAATTCATTCCAAATGATTTGGCTGATATGGAAAATTTAAGGAAAGTGCTGCACAAACGTATACTTAATTTGACTGATGCAGAATGCTAAGAGAACTCGGTATATCTGGGTTTGATAAAAAGAGGTATTCAGAGGCTCAAGAAAGGTAAACATGATTATTATAATACGAATGGTACCAATGTTAATCTTATGTTCCTGAATGCTACGAAGGCATTTGACTGAGTTGAGTGTGTCAAGTTTTTGGTAAAAGAGAAATTCACCGATTGGGATTATTTTTATATATATAAATGTACACCGATCAAAATATGAGTGTGATATGGCACAATAGTTTCAAAACCATTTACATGCCAGAAGGGGTCAAGTAAGGCAGTTTGCCATCGTCAATACTGTTTGGCATCTATTTTGATGAAATGTTGGTAGGCCTCAGGATTTGGGTGTGCTCTTAATAAACTACTTGAAGTCTGTTCTCGTTTCCTCATGGAATACAATGTTAAATTCGACTACATGAAAAGTACGTGGATGTCTTATGTGAAAACTGATACACATACTGTATCACACACAAATGAGTGAACAAGTCCAAACTGGTGACTTTTAGGTCACTGTTCCTTTTATCACGTAGAAAGCACAGGTAGAAAAGTATCAGCCCCCATGGCTTATTACCAGAATCTAGCTTGCAGATATGCCTGTGTACCGGTGCACTTGCTGGCCGCACTATCGCCTTAAAGTAACATTAATGGTGATCTCTGCTAAAAAACAAAAACAAAAAGTGGGTTCAGCTCAGAAGCATGATGACAAAAATTGTAGGGAATAACCGTATAGACCCATGGCTCAAATGGAAACCACGTCTAGCTTGAACATGGCACATGAACAAGACTGGCAACGGAAGAGACCCCAACCCGCGTAATTTGAGCTAGACCGACAAAGCTGAAAACAAGTAGATTTGGGCACTTTCAACCCGATATGAAACAGTGAAATGCTCAGTCCACTACCTAATACAGGTGAAGAAGAAAGAGACCGCTAATTGGCTAGGAAAACCTTTCATGCCACCAAAACTAGTCAATGTTAAGTACGGACCTGGCAACACTTAAGGGATAGGCTCCAATAATAGGAAAGCTTGAAATATCTTGGAACCTTACAATACAACGACAACAAAAAAAGCACGGAAGGCGATCAAATAGCATAACAAACAGAGAAAAGACATGAACAAATGAACATACATGAAAACAAGGCATGCTGGAAAGTACAAAACACAGTGATAAGCCAGGAAACATCAAATACCCACCATGTTATTTGATATACTGATACTTGCTTTGACGTTAATCTGATTGAAAAAGTCGAATATTTTGTGCATCTTGGGTATCTAATTGGACCTCACTGATCTTACAGGTCTATTGAGCGCAGTGTCAGTACATTTTTCTCTGAAGTTCATTTGCTTATGGCCCAATTTGGGAAAGCATCACCCTGTTTACCTCCAGATTTATTCAATTGCACTGTATGTTTTTTTATGGATCCCAACTTTGGGACTTCTCAGCTAAAGATATTGAGAAAATATTTTTTTCTTGGCATAAATCGTTTCGATTTCTGTGTAGAATTCCAAGAAACACTCATTCGGTATTCCTACCTTTACTATCAAAGAACCTACCAATAGAAGTGCGAATACACAGGTGCTTCTTTAAATTCATACACACCATGTTTTATTGTTGAAAACAAGACACATGTAGTTAATACATATGCCAAGATAATTCTTGAAGGTCCCCATTCCTTGTTTGGAAGATCATTTTATTTTTAACCAACTATATGTAAACACGCCGGTACTTTCGGTCCTGTATCTACTATCAGGGCAACCTTTTCTACTAAGCTCTATCTTTGACTGGGGGGGGGGGGGGGCTCTCCATTACTGTGCCCAGTGGTGCTACTTAGTTCATAGCCTGGGAGCAACGTCAGTGTCTGATACAATATCCCTATTCTGGGGCCCACCATCGCCAACAACTGCTAACATCAAGGCACTGTATTTACATTTTTAGGTAATGCTCATACTGGAAAGGTCCCACTATGTATTGTACATTACATTCATTTGACCCATTAACCTTCTGTTAACACAAATTGCACATATATTTTGGATATCACCTCTTCAAAATATCCAATCAGGACTAACGCGCAGACTTGGCTGTCATTTTTAAAATTGTGCATTATGCACCCAATGGTTTGTAAATGAGGAGATTTATGAGATGATCTTGGGGCAGTTATAATACATGAAACCAAAAGTTATATGTTACAAATATTTCAGAGCAACAATAATGATATAATATATGCTCTGAGTGCGATTCACTTTGATATCCAAATCAAATGTACTTTTGTGCAATTGTCCCACAATGCATTGCATGTTCAAAATGGTGCTCTCCACAAATGGTACCAACGTGCATGATTTGTATAGCCAAGATATTGTCTCACATTTGGATTTGTAACTAACGGAAATAACTGCTGCAGACACTGCTGCTGTTACTTTTGAAGACCCCCATCCAAACATTCGTCTAAATGCCGCTGGAATACTTTTACTGAGGAACTATGGCCATATGGCACCATAAGCCAATGATATCTCCCAAATGGTGTCCAAAAGGGGGTCACATAGCTGGACTCCTTATCCAATTCTACCTGTCTGAGACCATCCTTCGCATCTGCTACTGTGGATATTCTTCGGTTGGTCAGCCTTGAGGCAACGTCCTCAATTGTTTTAGTAAAGTAATGATTCCACTTTGTGGCTTGATTCAAGTGCCTTGGATCTAAACATATGCATTCACTGTCTGGCTTCCTTACAGCCACCATACTGTTGATCCAACGTGTAGTTTTGTCTACTATTGCTATGATCCCTTCTTTTACCAGCACATCTAGCTTATTCCAGAGTTCTTGTTTTATTGGCACAGGAATATGACATGGATGATTCTGCACTGGCTTTATATTTGTGTTAATGTCAACATGGTAATGACCTGGCAATTTGCCAAGTCCGGTAAATATGGCACTGTATTCAGATAGCACAGCCTCCTTTGTGAGTTCACTTTGTGCTTGTATGCCCTTTGCATTTGTGTCAGGTTTGCTTTCCACCTCTGTAATGTTCATAAGGCATTTATCATTGAACTTTAGGAGGTTGAGTGCAGCAGAAGCTCTTCTAGATAAAATTGACGTGGAGGCAAAATCAATGATTTCAAAGTGTATCTTTTTGACAATTTTGTTAGCCATGCAGCATGAAGAAATGTTCCTATTGGTTGTATAATGGTGTCGTCGTACAGTTTGAGTCTGGTATTATATTGCTTAGGTTTTGTTTGATGAACTTGTGATAATCTTGGACTCACAATGTGCTGCACGTTGCTCCAGCATTCAGTTGGAATTTTACAGATTTGTACTTTTCTGTATCCGGTGATAGTGCACTTACTACAGCAAAAAATTCTGACTTGTTCGATGAGCTGTTGATGGTGTGTATGCTTTCATCAGAGCTCAGGTCCTCTGGAGGGGGCTCCATTTGCTCAACTTGGTGGACCTCATAGGCTTTGCTTTGGTGTCAGGATTAGGTTTTGTCCGTTGTCGTGCATACTTCTGCGAAATGGTTTTTCTTCCCACATGACCCACATTTGTTCCATTCATATTGTTTTCTGCAGTAACCACACAACATCTTATGTTGATTTCTTTCCTTGCATTTACTTTCTTGTGCAAATTGGACAGTGTCAGCTTTGTCCGTCTGTTGAATTTGCTGCTGTGCATGTTCACCTGCATGACACATGTTGATTGCTGGGTCTGGTGTTAAAACATCCTGTCTCAAAAGAGGACACCACTGACGGTCATCTAGAATGCCAATGACAATCCTGTCATATATCATCTCCTCATGCAGTGCCTCATAGCTAAATGTTGTTGAATACTGCCTCGGCCTACATAAAAACCGATCAAATGTCTGTTGGGGTCTTGGGTGCATGAGTTGAAAATATACCTTTCGTATATAGTGTTGGTTTTGGGCATAAAATGCCCTTTAAGTACTGCCAAAATATCTGTAGAAGTGGTTCTGTCTTCATGTTTCATGGGCAGGTTTTATTTATATATGGAAGCACTCTTTGCAAATGACAGTCAGCAGTGTAGCTGGGACCATTTTCTCTTGGGCTGGTCACCATTGAGGTTCACTTTCTCGAGGGGAAGTATGTGAAGACCTGGTAACTGTACCCTAGCCTGCTCAGGGTTTTCTGGGTGATTGGGTGGAGCCATGTTGACTAAATAACATGCAGTTGTGCCCTTTGTTTGTTGACCTGCTGATTCCGGCTGCTTTTCTCCTTTGCTTTAATAACTTGCAGATGACAGCTGCTATCGTAAGTTGTACAACTTAGTGCAGATACCCACTGCTCCTTTTTGACAAAGTTAGGGTTGTCTGACCTCTGCCGTGTGGACTTACAGGGCTTCTGACACCATGTTATGAATAGAGACATCAGCAAGACAGGAAAGCACCATGATGGAATATTTAATGAGCGTCATTCTGACATGTATGCAACTAACAGTATAGCTGGGCCTGTGGCCTGGCAAGGGGGGTCACTTCCATGATACGGGGCTATGCTGTTTCACTGAACAACTGTGGCTATACAACTAAGCTGTTTCCCTGGCCCATGTAAACCCTCCAGACAATTTTGAAATAAAATGCTGTGTTTGAGTTGACTTTACTGCAAAATAGTGGCATATGCCAGCCACTTTCTCGATAAAATCTTTCAGTTGGGGTCATGTAAAGAAAGAGGGAAGGACAGCTTTAAAGTATTTTTTAGGCCGTGGCTACTGAGCCAGGTTCAGTTTTGGTTGTTGAAGCGACTACAGAGCCAGACCCGGTATTGTAGACAATATACACACAGTGATCCAGTACTTGATCAAACACTGTGAAAAATCACTGGAGTACCAGGTCTTGTATTGCAGCCAAATACAGTATGAGGGTCAGGTCTGGTAACTAATACTGTATGAAAGCACTAAAGTGCCGGTTTTTGTACATATAGTAAATGGGACCTGATAGCAAGGTAATACATGTCCTATACAATAGCATCTGTCTCCAGCACTAATCCTGACCATTTAGGTGCACTATACATTTCTTTGTTAACCTACCCCCATTCAGGGGGTGATTATACATTTTCTGGCATATTTGTATTAAACACATGAATTGTTACTCACAGACATTGTGCATATGAAGGCCAAGCCACTTTGGTTCTCAACAGAATGTACAATGCTGGACATTTAAGTAATCTCCACAGTAGATCATTGAGTACTGGCCCTATGCATACTTTGAATTGGCTCTTGGCGTATTAATTCTTTAGTGCTACCTTAACCCGGATATGGTGTAGAATACCAGCCCAAAGTTGCTATAGCCACCTCCTGGTTCTGTAGCAGAAAAATTATCTGTAACTGGACCTGGTTCTGCAGACACTTCGTTTTTTTTATGTTTCATGAATTTATTAAGGGCTGGGCCTTTACAGTAGGGTCAGTCAAGCTACCAGAACTACACATATATTTTCTGTAAGGACTCAGGCAACTTAGACATTTGTTCAAACATGTTTGAAATAGATGTTCTTTCCGCTTTTACATATTACCTCCTTTGACGTAAGTTAAATTTGTTACCTGGGCACAGCTGGCGCACTTGTTGGTGCAGAAATATCATATTCCTAGAATCACCATGCTTGAAGAGGAGTTTATCCAAAAAGTAGAGGTAAAGTGGGACAAAAAATGCCCGGATGAGGTTGAGGCAAATGGTTTAGCTATCCATAAAATGTGTGATATTCGGGATGAATTTACAATTAGATTTCATGATCCCTGTGAAGCTCAAATGCTCATTGGTGTTGTCTATACTGATATGTTGTGCTTTATACATGATGCCCAGTCATATGTGCCAGTAAGAGGATATGTCAACACTGGACTTTTTCGATCTTACTGTATAGAATTCTCAAATTGTGTACCTCGAGTATGAAATAAAGATGCACATATTTTGCTTTCCTATTTGTTCTTTTAAGACATTCTCAAATAACACCCCAGGACTATAGTAAGTCTATGAGATCCAGCTTCAACACACTATCATAGAGCTCACCCCCTGTTTGATGAGGCATGTCGCGAGATGAAAATTTTAGTTTGATTTCTTCACACACATAACATTACCATGGGAGTTTGCGTGCATGCCTATCAATATGTAACAGGTGAGCCTGGATTACAAATGTAGATGAGAAGTGGACAACTTGTCCAATAAACAGCTGGCTTACAGTTTGTGGGTGACTGTGATAGATGCACCAGATCGTGACACCCTTCTGGTTTCTATCTTCTCCCTCATGTCCAAGCAGAAAGCATATGTGGTAATTTGCATGGTATGGATAATACACTCTATGGAGTGATCGGAAGGATAGCCTCAACGTTGTACCTGCTGAACTGCTTCATGTAACGTTCAGTGCACACCTTGAAGCGTGAAACGAAAGAAGTGGCTTAGCTTGCTATGGTGTCAAGTAGAAGTTGCACAGGCATGTAATAGTTATGTTTCTATATCCCATAAAATTGCTTTAACGGACAGGCCAGGTCATTAGGAGAGGAGCTGCTAGTCTTGGTATGGTCTAAAAGCAAACACATAAGAAATCACACATTCATGAATTTCAAAGACAAAGTAATACAGCATCTTGTGAATTTCAAAATATTGTCCTCCTATAAACCAGTATATTCACTTATCAGTTGATTTCCATTACCAGTCTGGAGTTGATGATGGTAAGTTCGTCTCTCAAACTCAAAAGTATAGGTTCATGTATTCACGTAAACATGACACATTTTTCTAATTCAGGAAGAGAACCTCAGCTTTTACCTCTTGAGCATGATGATAGGTGCAAGTGTTGCATATACATGAAAAATTAAATATTTTACAAACAGTTTATAACAGTGCAGAAATAGTTTAAATCTTGCCTTACACCAAAAGATACAAAGGGTATTCCAATTTTCAATGTACACAGCTTTCTGATAACCAAAGACAGGTTCCACAAAATGAATTTAGTCCAAGCCATTATGTGTGATTTTTGTAAAACATCAAATCAAATTCAATCACAAATTCTGGAAATGCAACTATGTTCGGATTTTTGGGACATGCATATATAAGGAGGGTACAAAATTGGGCTGAAGTGCTAACAGGTGATAGTTAAGAAAATATTTTGCTTGTGGGTCTTGTTCCCTCAAAATTCAGGAAACAAGATAAAGGTTTCAAGGCTTCCTTGCTTGCTACAGATTGTTTTATCAACAATGAAATGTTGGTCAAACAGAATGAGATCAAGGAAAATGCAGACGACCTGCATTCTAGGTAAATATGTGGGAAAATTATATGTTTGCTAGTTAGTTTAATACCATTTTGCACAACATGAAACAATGTTGTAATCAACAATGATAAAATACATCTGTGCTATGACCAAGTAATCAGATGGTACCAGCTTGTTAATAAACAGGATAATGATGTTTTGAAGAACACTGCATGCCATCGCCAATATACTATTTACAAGGTACTCGGAAACACTAAACAGGTTACATTTGATGGTTTTATGCACTTCATATAATTGAAAGTGCAGGTAGAAAATCATATTATGTTGTCAGGTAGAAAATCACATAATGTGGTCAGAAGTGAAAGAAGATAGCTTTAGTGACTTGTGGTAATCACCTATTGACAATGTTGCAAACGATTTAATTTTATGATTAAACAGATGTTATTTGGTCTTATATTGAAATCCATTTGGTGCTGTAGTTATCCCATTTCAACGTATCATTGATTACGTATGGAACCAGAAAAATATACGCTCCCCTTTTGGTATGAAATACTCACAACACCAAGTATTTGGTGATGATGCTAAATATTTAATGTTATAATCAAATACATCGGAAGTGACCTTTGTGAATTGATGATAATTATAACTAATTCTGTTGAATTACTTCCGAACACCCTTCTGCGCGTGACTTCGGACTTTGCTACGTGTAAACTAAACGAAAATGGCGGCTGGTGAAGCTAAAAATGAACGCTCAACAAACACCAATCCTGCTAATACTACTGAGTCAGGCAGACAACAGCTGCTGCAGTGGCAATAACTGTTATATTCTAAACAAGTTAGCCAATGTTTGATCAGCTCGTCTTGTACAGTCTGTTGTAATGTTACCCTCTTGTAGGTTGATAGAAATGGAACGTATTGTTTGTCTAATGGTCTCTAAGACACTGAAAGACGCGCTGGTCGTCGTTGCTGCCACAGGGGCTCGTGACGTTAAATAAAATATGCATGCTTCTATGGGTTAGCCGATATTTTGAGGAGGTAGTATCCAAAATATATGTGTGATAAGTGTTAACGGAAGGTGAATTTGTCGAATGGATGTAATGCACAATATATAATGGGACTTTTTCAGAGTGAGCATTACCTGTAAAAATGGAAATACAACGCCATACGGTTAGCATTTGTAGGAAGCGGTAGGCCCCAGAATAGGGATATTGTATCAGACACTGAGATCGTCCCCAGGATATGAATTAAGTGGCATTGGTGGTCCGACCTGCCAAGCCTCCCCCCCCCCCCCCCCCCCCCGTTGAGTGAAAGCTGGACTTAGGGGAGAAAGTTGACCCGATAGTGGATACAGGTCCGAACATACTGGCGGGTTATTATCTAAAGGTAATAAATCGATTCAGTGATATCATTAAATGCAATTTATGATATCATTCAATAGATTTGTATTATGATTAAATAAAAGAAAACTTTTCCAAAATTAGACATATCTTCCAATACATTTCATGATACGATTAAATCAAATCAATGCTATCTTTCAACATTTGATGCTATCTTTAAATAACTAATGTTATGATCAAATATTTTATGATAACATTAAATATAATTGATCATATCATTAAACGTTTGATAACATGTTCAAATACTGAATAAAAGGAGAAACGACGCGTTTCATATATATATATATATATATATATATATATATATATATATATATATATATATATATATATATATATATGCAGTAGGAGTTAGGCAGCATCTTACTTTTTGAAGAGCTTGGATGGCAAACTTTGTCAAACCGGAGGAAATACTTTAAACTTATTATTTTCTTTAAAATGTATAATGGGTTGACTCCACAGTATCTACATGATCTTGTTGCCCGCGATGTTGCACTCACTATTTACGTCTATTGAGAAATAGCGCCAAATTAAGTTTACCACCAATCGCTTGGGCCAGTCATTTCTCCCCTATACTCTGAACTTATGGAATAACCTCCCGGTTGATGCTCGCAACACTGATTCCTTGCCATTAATAAAATCAAATTTACTAGTCTTAAATATTGACAAAAAGCCCTCATACTTCATC
This sequence comes from Hermodice carunculata, assembly GCA_964020975.1. Lineage (NCBI taxonomy): Eukaryota > Metazoa > Annelida > Polychaeta > Eunicida > Amphinomidae > Hermodice > Hermodice carunculata. Next base: position 33,417,631 of record OZ026629.1, read on the forward strand.
CATGGTAATCGTTTCCTAAACACATACCATACATAGCTACGTTTTAACTTCTTAGTTTTAAAAGCCTATCTACATGTACATCATTTCAATATCCTGCCACCTTCAACATGTGCATGCTTTCATCCTTCTGAAGATACAAAACATTACCTTTTGTTCTGCCCCAAGTTCATCGTGCAAAAGATCCGTCCACTGAACACTGTGTGTCACTTACTCGCCCCAGGTGTAAATCCAACTCTAACAGTTTGGTGTTCAAGTGATGTTTTATTACATATTCTTTTGAAAGGTAGTGATGATTTGTCGAACACTGAATATGAATACATCTTTGAGACTATTCAGACATTCATAGCAGAATCTAGACGTTTCATATTCTAATTTGGTATACGATCTGCTTATCAGTTTTAATTATTTGCAATCAGACCTCCTGTACAAGCTGTGAAATTAGTCTTCTGTTTCGTCCAGTGTGTATTGCATGTGCTACTGTGCGTCTTGATATGTACTGGAGAGCCTCCACATTAGTTTACTGTAACTATTACCAGCAATCCGGTTAAAAAAAAAAAATGTTTATAATAATAAAAAAAGGTTAAATTCGTAATACAATGCAGTTAATTTAAAACAGGATCTGTTCTGGTCAGATGTGATAATATGTGATGAGTGAGTGTAACGCTTTTTCGCACGTGCATCATGCTCAACAATTAAGCAACCAGCTGGGGAACAGTTGCTGAATGTAGTTGATTAGTGAGTGTGTTTTATCAATTATCCAATCCTAAATGGATTTTCATTTATACAGCGTGCAGGATGAATCCCACCAGACATCATAGCCTTTGCGTAAATTCCCTCTAGTCTGTAGATCTTTTGCTGAAACTTGTAGTGATATGTTGATTGTATTTAAATTCGCAAGCCCTGGGCAATGGTCATCGTGATCGATGGTAAGTAAATGGAATTGAAAGTTAAAGAATGCGACACGCTGTCATATGGTGCGGCTCGCTTGTCCTTCGAGAATAATTTCCAAACAATAATAAAGACCAAAGCAGCTGAGCAGATAATGACGTTAAATTGGTCGTTATATCCACGTTGACTTTATTCATGTACATGCATGTTACTGACAGTTCATCTGTAGCGAAACCTTTTATTGGCGTCACCTTAGCGTATGTTTCTATATTAACCTTATGTGTTTTGTATATGTCAGCTTGTTCCAAGGGGAAATTTTCGTAATTAGTTTCTTAAAATATGCACATCATAGTGTGAAGAGACATCAAATGAAGTTCCCAAATACAGACCACACGTAAAGTATATCACTCAATAAATTGGTGTTATTTTTACCTACATCACATGTTGTGATGCAGCTCATTCTGGGCCTTGGTTATTTTTGTCAAATCAGAATTTAAAGTTTACTAAAACTTTGATTTCAATTGAATTCACTCCTACACAAGTATGCAATAAGTCAGTGTGATACACAGATGTATTTTATCTATATTTACAAAAAAGAAAATGGGGAATTTTTCTTCAATTCAGTAAACTAAATAGTAAGATACAGATACATTGCTGGTTGTTTTATTGTTTTGGGAAGGAAAAGTTGACAGTTATTTAAATATTCGGCTTCTTCAGCCACATATTTTAAGAAAGGTCTAATGTTAACATTTGGTCAGCATGCGAATGCTGTAATTTGAGTGCCAGTCCATATGAATATTCATATAGTCTATGCGTGAAAAATCTCCATAATGACTTGCTAACTAATTATCTGGACATCATGGAAGGCAGCCAATTAGTTACTCGCCCATCTGCTGTTTTAACGCAATTGCGATATTGTATTTTAGTTTCTTTGGTGTCAAAGCACATTCTGTGTTGTCCAATAGGGGATTGGTTAAAATAAGACAATGTTGAGCACTATTTGGCAATTGTACTCAATATGTAAGATAAAATTTGAGGCACTGTTACCATATGTGAAATTATCCGTTTCAAAAATTACATTGTAATTATTAGATTTTTTAAAACAGTTATTCATAAACTTGTTCTGTTTTCATACGCATATTTTATGAGCTCGCTTTATTGACCTTGATGCTGAAACCATTAACATTTTCCCACTTAAATTGCCCATAAGGGTCTGGATAAGAATTATCGTCTACTTTAATATTTTACTGAAATTTCCTATCAAGGGGAGACATTTTTTCTGAAACTTGCAACAGAATACCTATCATGATGGGTTGCTTCATGCCAATAGCTTTCCTGTGCGTGGGTTGCGCACATTGCATTATTTCCAACCCGTACCGAGGAAAGCTATTGACTTAGTCGTATTCTAACCAGTCAAAAGCTAAATTTTATCTTATCAAGACAATTTGTATTCCCCAGTAAACAAATGTAGATAGCCGTAAAATTCTGGGCAGCATCCAAGTGTCTGTCCAGAACGAGTTTTTTCCCTATCGGTTCTTGATTTATGGAGCCTGTCGTGCAAGACGAATAAAGCACACAAAGGCCCATACAGTGTTATTTTATATACGGAACGTTATTGTTGAATGAACGGGGGATATGTCCATGTTCAGTGGCATTTTTGCTGTTTGATTATCTATATTGTCCACTTCAATTTGTAGTTGCTATACATGCGGATTTGTGTTCATGGAGCCGTGTTATTTACACAGACCTAATTCAGGATTATGTTTTTTTCTATGCCATTTGCAAATTGATTTCGATTTTCTTTCAGCCATTTATGAATTTCCCTTGTGGTTATGTTTGTTTCTCGTGTAAAACTGTTACCAGGTACATGCCTTTCGCATTTTCTACTGGAAATACCTCAGGAACAGAATGAGTCATCAAAGGCTCTATCATGTGAAGCATGGATAGCGTAGCCTTGAGAATAAAGATTATATATCCAGGATTCTAAATTAACATGGTTAGCCAAAATGCAAAAAGACGACAAGCGAAAATGCCAACAAATCTGGGTGAGTGCCACAATCTATAGCATGTTGTTGTTAAACTTATATAGACACTTCTTTCCATCTGGATTAAAATTCATTGTTGCTTCAAAATGTCAATTGTTACTTTACAGTTATCTGTTGTATTATTTTAATGTAGTATACGCTGTCATTTTACACATATCCATGTGTTTATATTGTAATTATATAATCTTATGGACATCTGTTGTATTATTTTAATGTAGTATTCTTTGTCATTTTACACTCATCCATGTGTTTATATAGTAATGAGATAATCTTATAAACGTCTACCTGCTGATCTTTTTGGTCACATAAACGTGGATTTTTGTCTCCAAGTATACCGATAAGCGCATCTTTCGACAGAGAATGTATTCATATGACGATGCTCAGGAGGTGATTATGTAAACGGTGTGACAGGGATTTATGAATAGGTTAGAGTTTTTCAGATGTGTCTACGAGTTTTAGAGTGAACTTAGCGGAGCGTCAGCGTAACGCAGTCACTCAAATCCCATAGACACATCTAATACACTCTGACCGATTTAGAACGCAATTCGATTGGGTTATTTAAAATAAACAAATGAGTGAGTGACATGGTTGGGCGAACTGCAAGACCCTTGTCAGGGAGAACCACGCGATATTCATTATGCTAGACTTCAGCAAGCTCATCCATGTGACAACTTTTTACAAATCTGACTCTGACCGGCACACCATGTAGCGAGACACAGACATGTGGAGCACACAAGAAAGTGTGTTTCGATCAAGTTGTACCTATATTCGGCACTTTGACTCTGAAAGCTGACAGCTATGCAGTCTGAAGTGGTTTTTACATTAACTCCGCTGGATATAATTCCGTATGATTTAACAGATATCTGCACGCACGACCTGCTTGAGGTAGAAACCACAAATGACCAGAGCGCGGCAGGTGAGCATCATTCATTACAAGGCCTTTCCAATTTGCTCCCAGACAAAGACACAAACAAAAGCAACAAGTTAAGCTCGCCAATTACCAAAGCGGGGTAAAAAAAAAAAAGAAAACTAATGATGCAGTTCCAAAAAGCACAAGAGCCCATTTGGAATGCGCTCGTTGGAGAAACGGCTTTAGGAAACAAGAAACGGTGAACACTTTCCGGTTGATTAAGATATTACCGCGATGTCAGATGACAAACTTCACTGCTGGTTGTCTTATTTCGTACAAGAAACAAAGCGTACTGACGGGAACCATGTCCTCTCCAGACATTTTATCACATTGCAAGCGCCTTGCAAAGGCATCTTCCTGATAATTCTGGACATGTAAATTTCTTCACTACAAATCATCCTACTTTTTTCCGGAATCCGGAAAGCTTTTTCATTGCAGCTTGTTCTTTCCTTGTTCTTTTCTTGATTCAATAAATGTGTTTCCACTTATAACTCCCTATATTGCAAGTCGTCCAGAGTGCGGTTGCCGCTAAACCACGTGCGCAAAGCTGTGGGCCGTTTTTCGTGCTAGTCTTGCATTTGGTCAGTCTCGGTTTCATCACAGCGCTTGCCCGGGCTCACTGAATACTCTGTAGAAGATTCTTCTACAAGATTTAGAAGAAGCTAATGCGGCTCTCTTTGGTCGTTTTGATATGCTTAAGGGAAATTGCGTTCTAAAACGGGTGGGGGGGTAACTGTGTCAAGTAAGATCTATTACATCAAAAGTAGAATGGGCAGAACAGAAGAAAGTGTATAGGATCTTTGCAGGGATGAATGCAGCGACAAGTTGGATGAGGTTATATGTTAACTTTACAAAAGATCATAGTTCAACTTAGGGAAACAAAGGCGCAGTTATTTTGGGTATATGTTAGAAAACTTATTTCCGTGTGAGGAGAAGTAGGGAACAATATCTACCGCTAGCAAGTTTCAGTTTCGATTTGAAGATCTGAAGAGATACTGAGTCTCTGATGCCGGGCGGGAGATTGTACCATTGCTTGATGACATCAGGTACAAAGGAACTTTCCCTGTGTTGAGTTCTGCATTTAATACGTCGAATATTTCCAGGTTGACGTAATACACGGACAGAAGGGGTAGGGGGTAGAAGGTAAGAAAGATAAGAGGGCATCAACTTGTGATACATTTTGTAAAAGAGAATGAGTTGAAAGTATATACATCTGTTCTCCAAAGTTGATAATCCGATTTCTGGTAATAGATTAACGAGCGATGTATGTCTCAGTGCTCTAGTGCAAATTTTGGCGGCCTCAAATAGTATGGATTCAAGATAAGAGAGAAGTCCTGTCCACAGTTATCAAAGAGGACACAGCCATATTCGAGGATGGGTCGAACTAAAGAGGGATAAAGTCTAGCTAGAGTTTTATGTGGGAGTCTATATTTGAACCTGTGGAGGAGAGCAATTCTCTGACTAGCTTTGTTGGCAATACGAATAACGCGAGCACGCCAAGATAGATTAATGCTCAAGGTAATACCAAGATGAGTACAAGTATCTCCTTCAGGGAAAACTGAGTTACCAAGAAAAAGCGGAGGGGGCGATTTGGCTTTTGCCGTGTGGCAAAGAACACAACAGATAAAGATTATAGGGCATTAAAGATTACACACTACAATTTTCCCAATTCCACATAGAAAAGAGATTCATATTTAGGCGATGAGAAGACTGGGCCGGGATTTTAATGAGTTCAAGTACACAGGTGTCATCGGCGAAGAGTCTGACGTCACATGTTAGGTTATCTACAGTGTCGTTCACAAAAACTAGAAATAACAGTGGGCCCAAAATGAATCCCTGTGGTACTCCAGCTTGAGCAGGTAACCAAGTAGATGTCTGTCCATGAATAACCACACACTGAAAAGGGTTGGATAGACAGCTTTCCACCCACGGTACAGGATTGTCCGAGATGCCTAATTGTTTAAGTTTAAAAAAGGGCTCAGGATGCCAGACCTTATCAAATGCCTTGGATATGTCCAAAAATACCATTCTGGTTTCCTTGGAAGATTCCTGCCATTGTATATGTGGTAAAGAACATAAACAAGTCGGTTATTGGTGCTGCCATTAGCTTTGAAGCCCAAGTTCTTGGAGGTAAGAATATTCCGTGTCAGATATTCATACAAATACAAAGCATTAAATACCAGTCTTTCAAGCACTTTGGAGACGTTGCGGAGTAAGGAAATAGGACGATAATTATCTATTATTTGCCTGTTTCACTTTTTAAATACATACATTGGATTTTTCTCAGGATTTAGGAAAATATAATTGGCTAAGCAAAAGTTTGAAATTTTAGTCAATGGTTTACTGAGAGACTCGGCTATATTCTTGAGTGAGCTATTTCCAATGTTGTCGGGACCAGAAGCAGAGGATACTTGTTGAGACGGTAACACCTTCACATCACCCTCAGTAAAAGAAATATCATACACGCGTGCATTAGTTCTAAAAGCAAATTCTGGCATGGGAGGGGAATCAGTATCAGGTAGTGTTTTGCATTCGCTTGCAAAGTAAATGCTGAAGAATTCACATTTTTCCGTCCGGCAGGATATGACATTATTGTTGTCGATGATGGGGGTATATCTTGATAAGTTCTGCTGCCAACGACAGACTTTGACAACTCCCACCATTTCTTTGGACTGATGTCTTTCCCGTCAAGTTTTTTGTTTTTATTTCAGAAAATATGAACGCATCGAATGGCGAATTTTGTTTACAACCATGTTCTGTGACTTTTTTTAGAATTGATAAAACCTTTCGCTCTTCGTATGAATATAGAATGTGTGAGGGCGGGGTGTATTGCAGTATCGCATAAATCGTTTCGAAGCTCCATTTCGATGCCGAATACGTTTCTTTATTTCTGTGGTTATCCAGGGTTTGTCATGGGGGCTGCTTGTAACTTCCCTGTAAGGAATAAAAGCTTTAGCAGTAGAGAGGAATAGGTCAGACTAATTTGAGACAACATAGTCGAGAATCATACACTTCGTAGGCCTTACCCCATGGAGCAGAAGAAGAGCAGTGTTAAGATCTTGAAACCTTGCTATGTTAAAATCCCACATAGGTCTCTTAAAAGATTCATATTTAATGTGAGAGATCTAAAGGGATCGAAATATCACAGAATGATCGATCAGCGTTTGAAATGGGGGTCAGCACACCACTATCCAGGTTAAGCCCCGGAGAGTCTGTCATGATTAAATTCAACAAGTTGCTTGTATGTTCACTTATCCTGGTTAGTTCATCAGTGAGTTGGAAAGGATTGCGCCTAGATACAGGATTAACCAGTGAGGTGCCTAGTTCGCTGTAAGGGTGATCTGAGCCCCAATCAGTACACCTATCATTAAAATCTTCAGCTAAAATCCAAGTTTATGGATTTTGTTTGAGTGCGGTGGTGATAGAAATGGAAAATGATTCAAGGAAAGCGTCACGTAGTTCTGCTAGTTGACCGGGTGGACGATAGTAATTGCCAACAACTAGAGCCCCCAGGCGTGTAGAAATTTGTATCCAGACGCATTCACAGTTTTTGCTTTTTAAGTCATCGCACGTGATGCATGGTAGGGTTAAATGTACATAATGTGCATAAGTTAAAACTTCACCTCCTCTGCCTGTTTGACGATCGCGTCTGAAGGGTGGATGAAAGTTCTCAATAAGCAAAAGCTGATCAGGATAGTCAGTATCTAGCCAAGTTGTAGAGATGGTAAAAACTGAAATTTTTAGCCTGAACCAATATCTGAATCTCTTCTAACTTGCCAGTATTCTTGATACTACTGACGGTTGCACAACCGACTTTTGAGTGATTATTTGGTGGGATTTAAGAACGGCCGGGGTTAGGATGTATATCAATTGCGCACATAATGAATTTACACAAAGTCAGAATGATATGACGGACACAAAGGGATCCATTTAGTAGCAAAGCTACGAGTGATAAGGCCAAAAAAACTGAATGACATTGTCATTTCGTTTTCAACAGATACGTTTGTAAGGTATGTACAAATAGCGTGGCTGCTACATCTACCTTAATGTAAGCCAATGGATACTCTTTATTGCTCAATACTGATGCTTATCAAGATAACGATAATCAAAAATTATCCCACTACAGATACGAATAACTCTTGGCAGAAGTAATTTTGCCAGAAAAAGACAGAATTTTACAAATGCAATGCTAAGTGTTTGTAGCCAATATTCAGTATTGAAACCACTTCATTATGATGCAAACAACATAGCGACATACAAAACATTCAAGTTGAGACACAGTAAGGGATCATGTCAGTGACACAGTTAACGTCACACGACGTTAGTCTTTCAGCCCCCATTCCCCAACCCCTGCCCTTACGTCGAAATGATCCTTCTGTGACAATTACCACGTGCATAATGCCTATGAGGCGCAATTAAGGACCGTTGTCCATTTGGGTCTAATGTAGACCTACTACTGACAAATACGGGATATTTGGAGTAATATCAGTATTAGTAAGTACACTTACCTCTCGACCACCATTGCCAAGACCCCTGTGTTTGGGCATTACGCCCAAGAAATCGGGTTCAGATTCTTGCTACTCACACTTGATCCTGAAACCGAACGGTCCCGTGGCGCTATCTCTCGGTCCATATGGAACTGATGGTGACGTCATGTGCACATGCACCCCGTATCATCCTTCCTCTTTTGGAGATTGGTCAGTTGACATCAGCTGTAAGAGGTAGCGAGGTTGGTCGGGTGGGCTTCTCTGGTGGTCGAGAGGTAACTTTACATACTAATACTGATATTACTCCAAATACGGGATATTTCGAGTAAAATCAGTGATATGTTGTAGGCATAGCCTAAGATGCGAGCGTCAGCATTACAAAGTATCGACAATAAAGTCGGTGGATTAGGCAGTACATAGTACCTGGTCGTTAGGTCCCTCTAGCGGCCATTCACTAAACCAGTCTAGAGGGGCGAGGCCGTACTACCTTGAACAAATGAACGAAATTATCTGCCGTATAACCTTTCTTTTTGTCAGACGCTGTTCCACATATCCTATGGCAGAGATGTAGTGCGTACGGAGAGTTATTGTTGGATAGTCGCGCGACAACACCAAAATCGGAGCAGGCTTTGGCAACACGGCGGTTTTTTTTTGGGGGGGGGGATAAGTGTGACTAGCACTAAGTGGAAGTTGCGATCTGGAAGGCCCCGAGAAGCAACCTGGTGACAGCACAGTGTGTAGATAATAGTCACAAGGTGAGACGCAACATGCACAACAAACACTACATACTTTGGGATGATTATTTTGGTTACCTTCACACCTGTCTAGTTTTTCTATTCCACGGAAACCCACTTCCAGCCCCAGAAGCGTGTTTGCCAGGTCCACGTTCCATTGAGGTGTAACGATGCAAGTCAGTGAATCATTATCATTCATTACACTCTGCCGACAACGTTTTCTGAAGCCCAGTTATGAATTATTGACATGGTTTCCATAAAGGCCGGTAAGTTTGAGATTTTGGTGTAAATAAAACTGCGAAATTTACCCGTGGTGCCTAAGGAACGCAATGGCCGCGCCCAGTTGCGCGTGCGCAGTAGGGGGTGACGAAGAAAATCAACTTCGTTGGATAGATACTGAGTACTCTTCTGATTGGATAATTTACCGTTCTTCTATATGCCATATTCAGACATGTTTATGGTAAGAGCTCGCTGACACTCGCCATCAATACATACAGTTACCCCTCGACCACCATTGCCAAGGCCTCTGTGTCTGGGCATGACGCCAAAGAAATCGAGTTCAGAAGCTTGCTACTCACGCTTGATCCTGAAACCTGATGGTCCTTGGCGCCATCTCTCGGTTCATGTGGAATTGATAGTGACTTCATGTGCACATGCGCCCCATATGAATATCAATTGCTGACATAATGAATTTACACAAGATGAGAATGATATGACGGACACAAAGGGATCCATTTAGCAGCAAAGTCACGAGTGATTAGGCCAAAAAACTGAACGACGTTGTCATTTCGTTCTCAACAGATACGTTTGTAAAGTATGTACAAATAGTGTGGCTCGTACATCTACCCATATGTAAGCCAATGGATACTCTGTATTGCTCAGTACTGATGCCCATCAAGATAGAAATAATTTAAAATTATCCCGCTATAAATACCAATAACTCTTGGCAGAAGTAATTTTGCCAAACAAAGAATTTTTAAAAAGCGATGCCGAGTGTTTGTAGCCCATGTTCAGTGTTGAAGCCATAATAATGTAATGCAAGCAACAAAGCGACATACAAAAAGTTCAAGTTACGAGACAGTAAACAAGTTAGAAAATAAGAGTGAGCTGAACGCAAGGCCATATGAAAAGTTACGAGTGACCATAATTCCGGAACATATTCATTACACCGAAGGACGTCAGTACCACCCGAGGGTAAAAAACAATAAAACCAAATAGGCTGCAGGAGCACCATAAGCTAAATGGAAGAAATATCAACCTTTGATTGATTGTAAATGACCTTGAATGTGTGTGTGTGTGTGTGTGTGTGTGTGTGTGTGTGTGTGTGTGTGTGTGTGTGTGTGTGTGTGTGTGTGTGTGTGTGTGTGAAAAACTGATTTGCACAGAACAGTAAACAGCAGTTTTAAACAAACTCTTATAACTGTACTGAGTTTTTTTTTCTTTACTTAATTCATGTTGGCAGTGAAAAACACTCACTGAATTGGCTAACTGGTAAATTGCTATGCTAGTATCATGCACATTATGGCCCTATATTGAATTCATGTGGCATAATTCCCTCAGATAGCTGCAGTAATTTATGCGTTTTATTTGATATTTGCACACTATTGAGTCTGTCTTGACAATCGCTCCCATATTTTTGCTTGTCAATATGATAACATCGGTAATGTATACATCAGGGTTGATCCAATTATGAATTATTTCTAATTGCGATAACCGATTTTTTTTTATATTCAGACACATTGAAAAAGTGTGGCCTTGTTAAATCCATGCATGTATGTCGTGTACAATATTATCGTTATAAAGTATGGGCACGTAAAGTAAAAGGATCTAGAACCAAAGTTTCAGAAACTCATTGTATTTTATGTTGTGTGCATAGAACTGCAATTGGAAGCAAAATAGAAGGGCAAAGTCACTAAAATACCATATTTCGAAAAAAATCCGAGCTGGGCTTCTCTGATGTCAAACACCCCCAGTGCAATGGGGCGACATACGAGCATCCCCACTGTAAATCTTGTAATGTCCTTGGTTTTAACAAAACCAAATTTCACCCATATATTCCTGGCGCATCTCTTGAAGTCTGTGTATGATATCATGTTAAGCATAGATACCTTTTGCAACTTTTCGTTTTAAAAGAGATTTCAATACCATGGTTTAAGTTGATACCAGAGGCACGATATGCATTCTACTTCAATGGTGCACTTTGAAAGTACTGTTGATTTTATCAGAAGAAAGGTGTACGTGTGAGAAAGTGCACAAATACCATGGCTGTTTTTGCATTTTACGTGTTTGGCGTGGTTGTGCTGATTGGATTCACGTGATGCAGCTGTGTGCGGTATGGATGTAGAGCTTGGTAACGCTCAGTTTACTGGCCACAATTGCTTGCAGTACAGCTTAAAGTATACTTACAGAAGAAGAATAAGAAGAAGAAGAAGAAGAAGAAGAAGAAGAAGAAGAAGAAGAAGAAGAAGAAGAAGAAGAAGAAGAAGAAGAAGAAGAAGAAGGAGAGGAAGAAGAAGAAGAAGAAGAAGAAGAAGAAGACTTAATGTTCGATCTATTCGATTGCAAAAAATCTGAACACTATACTACTACTGCTGCTGCTACTACAACAACGACGACGACTAAGAAGAAGTAGTAGTAGTAGTGGTAGTAGTAGTAGTAGTAGTAGTAATAGTAGTAGTAGTAGTAGTAGTAGTAGTAGTAGTAGTAGTAGTAGTAGTAGTAGTAGTAGTAGTAGTAGTAGTAAGACGTACATCGTGATGGCACATACAACAGATATTGAGATAAGGGTATGCGAAGCATAAATAAAAATACATGTGTTAAAAGACGAACCAGGTTGCATTCTAAAGATCATGGTTTAATGTAATTTTCGACAAACGGTAAAAGCCTTAATGAGTCCACTACCTCGTGATCTGTGGTCCTGGTCGTAGACCACAGTTATGATTAGCTTGTTGCGCATCCCAGAAGATAGTTCGTAATTATGAAAATACTGCATTTTCAGTCTGATGTAGTTTCTTTTTCAATTAAATTACCCGGGCCAAGTTTCCTGCAGTACACGGTCACTACGTTGAATTGTCACGTAGGTACACTTTCGGATAGGATAAATGAGAACTATATGCTGAGGAAGTGAAACGATCCTGGACAGAGCACAAACCTATTTAAAGCTAGCATACAAATGTCCTATTTCACTTATAAAAATGTTTGAAAGGGGATTTGTGTAGAATGAATTCACCCGGTTTTTGTGACCAAATATTTTAATTGTGTGTGTGTGTTAAATTCTCTTCACCAAATTTTAAAATTTGTGTTTGCTGATTGTGAGACTCAAAAATACTGATTTGTAAAATATAAGAATTTATAACTGTAGCCTGCTACCTCCTGCCTTTGCATAAAGTTGCTCTATTGAACACGACGTTAACGTCAACAGGAGACTTCCCAAAGCGGACAACTCTGTCTATCATTATGTAACTGGTACAAACTTCCCTTTAACTACATACTTGTCAAGAAGAGAGGCGCAAAATTTACTTTAAGGGCACCTAACTTTAAAGACATGGTGTTAGAAGGACAGCGTGTCCTCCTCAATACGATGATTGATAGTAACAAGAAAGATTTTAAAACTTCAGTGATGCCACCTGTATCCAATAAGAAGGCAGCCTTTTATAATAGCCCCTCTCCCTCCCCGATGCTTAGAGTCTAGCAATATATTTGGGTAGACTCACAGCATCAAGACCATACATAAGACAATGTACCCCAATAATATTCCAAAGATGCACTTCTACATCTGTTGGGAGTCCATGGGTACCGTACGTCATACGTGAACTACAAAGACCAAACATTGCTCTGTGGGTGCAATTTAGACGATTATCCAAATGATGGCTTAAACTTCCGTCGGAACGAAACCATATTCCTAAAATATCCATTAAGTCCACAATTTTTATTCTGTCCTCACAAAAGAACCAGGATATTTCATCTTGAAAAGAACACTTGTCTGCAGTCATACATTTAGTCTTGGCAAATTCAAACGTAAAATCGCCACTGCTTAGCATAATTAGTACAAATGCTAATTAAATTTTGTAACCCAAGAATACTGGAACAAAAAGAGTAACATCGTCAGCGTATGCAAATGAATTGTAAGTCTCGGTACCAACACTCAGATAACAAATCATTCATAAAGATGTTGAACTGCCAGGAGAGACAATACTGCCTTCTCTCGAGAAATGCTTGAACTGAAACTATTATAATCCCCTTTTCCTTCAACATCTGCTTTAAGAAGTCTGCACCATCTAAATAATAACAAATAGAAAGAATGGATAATACCCATCATTTCTTTAAAAAAAGGCCGCCGTGCTAAATACAGTCAAAATATTTAGTCAGTGAGTGGCATCGAGACTGCGCACAGGCAACTAAGTTACCACATTAAAAAGAAAAAAAGATCACATCCCATCGACGTGTTCCGACCTTGTCTAAAACCAAATTGGCAATCAGCAGCGTTATCTGCAGGCAGTATGATCATTTCAATAGGTTTGGCATGCAAGAAATTATAATTATGGGTCTATAGTACTTCACTAAACTATGACTGAGACTTTTTTATCGGGACAATCATGCCCAATTGAAGGATACAAGGAATAATATTCCATGACATAATGAATGTGTAAATGACAGACAAATATCGCTGCAAAATATCTGAATTACTATCTTTCAAATGCTCGGAAGTTACACCATCACAGCCAGAAGTATGCAACTTTAATTTTTCAATAAGCATATTTACTTTGTAATATGCAGGGTTAAAGTTAATGTTTCTGTGAATAATAAGTTTTCAAATCTCAGTGATTTTGGTTGTGTGGATAGTAAAATTTTCGGAGTTGGAAGACATTTAAAATAATTTATCTAGTCTTAAAATGTTGGAATTTGTGCACAAAATTGCAGGGAAACAAAAAATAGCAAGGCCATGATCTGGCTATGTTTTAGGAAGAGTAAGTCTGTTTGATAAATAATTATTCTGGTTTGGGTTGGCCTTGCTCGTTAGAAGCTGAGTTTGAGTCCATATTTGGGGGGCTCAGCAAGGGAATGTCGCATTATTGGTATAAACCTTTGTGTTCCCTGAGAATCTTCGGACGACACAGGGTCATAGGCTGGATAGTTGTTGTATTGCTTTGAAACACGAGATCAATTTTCCTGATGTACAAAGGCTGTGTTATTTCATCCTGAACACTTTTGTGGTCTTGCCAGTTGACTTCAAGTCAATTTTGCGAACGGTTTTCTATTTTCTACCTGTTCTATCTGTCTGTCAATTAAGATCGGGTGTTCTGTGTGTTGGCCTGTGGTGTAAGGTTGTGGAGTAGTTAAGTGCTTAATGGTCAGTCATATATATGTTACACTGATAATCTTCCCCAGCAAGTGGATCTCTGTCCTAACATAATCATGTCGCCACTTTCCCGGCCCCCACTGAAAAACCAAGCGAGTAAGCTAAGCTCTATGTTATCCCGGTAAGAAGGAAGCGCCACAACTTGGCAAGGACTGACATGTGCATAATCCCAATCACCCTGCATTTTATTAAAGTGTGATATCAAACATACCCATTTCAGAATCAGTCAGAAATCCTTTATCGTTCATAGTTTTACCAAAGACATCCGCGAATTATTGAAGAGAGAACGAAGAACAAGGTGTTTTCTTTTGACGTTGTTATAATATATTCCAAAACAAGACATTTTTCTCTCAGGAAAATATGAACTAAGTGCATTTTAACCATGCTCAATAGAACTCTGTAAACATCTCCTCGACAGCCTGTGAAAACTTTTCTTAACATCTCCATAGCTTCATAAACAGAACCATGATGGGGACGCCCATTCTCCATCCATATATGCCACCAAATTTTTTTCAGATCCTGAAAAATATGCACAGGGCACCAGTAGGGCTTGGGGTGATCGCATGTGCGGGGCGCACCGCCCAACTGCCCAACAGCCTCATGTTAAGGTGGAAGATCTGAAGCCAGAACCTTTGGATAACCTGTAATCACTTTTTAATATTTTTGGACAGTTTGATACTTAAACTACATGCTCATCGTTAAGTTCCTGTCGTATAGAGTGAGGCAGAGCGTGTACCAGGCTAGGAAGAAGAACAGAGATATCTTCATAACCGAGGATTTGACGCGCCAGAGAGCACACATCCTATACTTGGCTCGTGGCCTGAAAAGACAGGGACTTATTCACTCATGCTGGTCCAAGGATGGACGCCTGTTCATTCGTGAATGAAATCGATGGGGGCATAATGATCCCCCAGGCCCGGTTGTGGTGCAAATCTTTGACAGAGAGGACCTGGCAAAGTATGACAGATAATTGATACAATTAATACACTCCCCACAATTCGATCCGTATTTTTTTCCTTCTGATAGTATTTTGTGGATTTGCTCCACAGAACATGTGCTTTAAGTACTTAGTTCTCCTCCCTGTGTGATGTAACTTAATAGCACACCTATCAAACTGAACACGATTGGTTGGTTTTTTCCTCATGCTGACTGAACGTTCATGGTTATACTTTGAAAGATTGCATATATCATGGCTACTGTTTTTATATATCATGGACATACTTTGAAACATTGCATATATCATGGCTACTGTTTTTTGGTTTTTTTTAATCAAAACTAGGTAGCCTTGTTGAACTCCACGCCTGATCCATTATTGTTTGAATGCTGCAATATTTTATTTACATTGTAGCGCAATATTGTATTTACATTGTAGCGCAATGTTTCACTGTAGCACAAATCTCATTACCCCTGTTGCAAACTGCTATGTGTAAATTATCTCACAGGTCTTAAGGGTTTACACCGCGTTTCTTACCTTTCAACAGTATTATGCTACCGTGAATAATCTGTTTTCATTGAATGCCCTGTGTCATTTTCCAGGTGAACAAACGTACGTGACGGTCTTTGTTTGCAAGTATCGAGACACAAGCTGTATATGTATGTACATGTTTTCACGCAATTTTCAGTTATATGTTGGCTGTTAACAGTCCACTCGTCCGCTACATACTGCTAATTGTCATTTATTATGTTGGTTTATTACGCAACTAACATTTGTGCTGTGCATCTGATACTTGTTGCCGACTGTGTACAGTTCACTTGTTTTTTAATTTCCTTGTTTCCTATTTACAACCCGTGACTATCTAAGCTGTTTATTATCCCTCTTGCTTGTTTTCAGTCAAGGTATATATTCCCTTGACTTCAGACAGAACTACGTCCATATATGTATATGCATGAGTATGTGATCTAATTATGTGTCATATGTCTTGTAATGGATGCATTATCTCGTGAATAGCTCCATGGTTTTCCACCATTTGAATTAATTTTCACGATTGCTTTCAAGTGTTTGATACGTTGTACGTATTTCCTTTAGTTGCCTAGCTACTACATGTCGAATTAACCGACATTATTCGCATGACTATATATTATTATGATTATTCATTCTACATGTATTTACTAGGTAGCTTTGCCTTGATGTGTATAGACGTGACCCATGATTATGTTGTTCTATAGCTACATCTCCAATTGTTATGTCTGATATCATTATTGTACTGGTTGTAGCAAGTAGGATAACAAACTTAATTAAGTAGTTTGGTCTTTATAGACCTTAGCTCATCAGATATCACTATTCTTGCATGTACCGGTTTTCTTTACCAAATACCGTGTATATTGTATAGTATTAGTATTGCTGTTTCCTTATACAACTAAATCCAGGTTATCCATTTATTCGTATTGTTCCACATGTTCCTCACATCCTTTTTTCACCTTCCTGTTCTTTTTGTTATCTTTTCAGTTTTTTGCTACTTTGTACATGTACATGTACATGTACATGTACATGTATATGTGTGTTTTATGTTATGACTATGCAACCTGATATGATTCTATCTAGGAGACTTAAGTATGCTACTTATGTAGTATGGTGTTATAGACAACTTGTGTTAACTTGGCCTTGCACGTACGGGCCTCTCGTGGTCAAAATATTGAGGTTCTTAATGTATTCTAACGATATTTGGATTGTACAGGCCGGTTCTTCAACATTTTTAGTTTATTATAGGTTATAATGGGTTGTATTATTGAACAATATAGAGTGGCCATTGGCCTCTTTATGTCTCATTTTAATTCGAAATCAGCCCATTTACTTTATTTTGTCTGCCCCTCAGTAAGCAGTCAAATTACATTTTCCTACGTTATCTTAATAATATTCGCTGCAAATGCCATTCTTAGTGGATATATGCGTTCAAGACATGTTGTACATGTGTTGTTCAAACTTTTTGCCTTAGCCATCGATGTGCACCCCAACCCAGGACCCGGTGACACCTTTATTGCCAAACAGTTAAAAGTATGTCACTGTAATGTCCGCTGTATAAAAAGCGATGGCAAACTGGACGAAATACTCCTTTTGGCTCAGACTGAAAATATTAATATTATCACAATCTCAGAAACGTGGTTGGATGAGCGTTTTCCTGACCACCTCTTACATATTGATAACTTCCAGCCCCCCCCCCCTTTAGAAGAGACCGTCAGACAGGTAGAGGAGGCGGTCTCCTAACTTATATTCACTCCAGCTTGCCTTGTCTGAAGCGACTTGATCTCGAATGTTCACATTGCGAATGCATCTGGGTGGAAATCTCGACCCAACGCGGATCTGTCTTAATTGGAAACTACTATCGCCCACCTGGTCAACCAGCAGATATTCGTAATGCTTTTCTTGACTCCCTGGCTAACTCTGTTTCGTCCGCATTAGAAAGTAACCCCCATTCATTGATAATCACTGGTGATTTCAACGACAGGTGTGCCGAGTGGACCTCCAGTCACTCTGAAAGCGAGCTTGGCCTGTCTCTTTACAACCTTGTAACACAATTTAATCTCTTCCAGTTAATAGAGGAACCTACCAAAACTAATAAATATTCAGAAAACCTTTTGACCTTTTAGTTACGGACTCACCAGGGCTGGTTCTAGACAGCGGAATTTTAACACCTATTGCAAATTCTGATCATTCGGTTATATTTTGCACCTTCTCTCTATCCTACCATAGAGATCGATCCTTTAAGAGAGGTGTATGGAATTTCAAAAAGCTGATTTTCAAGGCCTTAATACTATTCTATCCTCTGCCCCCTGGGACACTGCATATGGAGTATTTGATTCAATTAACGACATTGTATCCTATTGGTCTGATTTATTCTCGTCTACCGCCAAGGAATTTATTCCTTATAAAGAAATTACTATTCGGCCCAAGGATAAACCTTGGATCACTACAGAAATAAAAAAAGCTTATGCGCCAGCGCAACAGACCCTGGAAACGTTTAAAAAATCTATCTAATTCACCTAGACCTTACTCCCTTGAAGTTTGTGTTAAAGTTGACAGGTTTTACCAATTGTACAAAAAGCAACGCTACAGGGTCGTCAATGCAATTAGACTTTCGATCAACTCTTACTTCTCAAAATTACGTGACCAACTGGATGAAAGTAATCTAAATCCTAAACAATGGTGGAGCTTGTCTAAATCAATACTTGGTTCTAAAATAAATGAAGATATACCTCCAATTATTGAGGAAGGTAAAATTGTTTCTAGTATAACTGAAAAGTGTGAAGTTTTTAATACTTAGTTTGCCAGTCAGTGCACTACTTCTGTCGATGTCGACGCTCCACCCCTGCCTGACCTCACATATCGCACTGAGGCACGCATGACTGATTTTATGATTAGGGAAGAAAGTGTGAAGAAAGTCTAAAATCAAAGATGTTAAAGCAAAAAAATATCAAATGTTTTCATTTTTCTACACTGTACACAAATCTACCCATAGATGAAGTCAAAAGTTCTCTTTCAGAATTAATAAGCAAAATGTTTAAACATAATGGTAAACCCTACATTGATATCAATTCATGGACAAAGAAAGCATATTGGTCACACAATAAATATTCAAAAAGTAACGTTAAATCTTACACTGTTGAAACTTTGATAGATGCTATAAAATTTCTTTTGGATAATACTTTTGTTCAATGCGGACCATTGGTTTTTCAACAAATAAAAGGCATTCCAATGGGCAGCAACTGCTCCCCTTTACTGGCAGATTTGTTTAACCTGGCTTGAATTTAAGTATATGGATAAATTGATGAAAATGGACTTTCAAATGGCTATAAAATTATCAAACAACGCAAGATATATTGATGACATTGCTTGTGTAAATGTACAAAATTTCAGGAAAATTGCTAAAGAAATTTACCCAAAGATATCCCTTTGGAGGGTAACAATTCAGGTGGTTTCAGAGATGTGTTTTTGGACTTGCATATTCAGGTCACTAATGACAGGTTATGTATTAAAGTCTATCACAAAATAGGTGAGTTTAACTTTGAAGTAGTTAATTATCCTTTCTCGGACAGTAATATTTCGGATACTATTGGATATGATACATTTTTGTTACAGATTTTGAGATTTGGTCGTATTTGTTGTAAATTTCAGGACTTTGCATCAAGAACCAAATTTATTTACAATAAACTTGAGTCAGGAGGATTCAAAGGTGTACTTTGGATCAAATATTTCTACCAATTTTGCTGTAAATATCCCGAGATGGTTAGAAAGTTTGGCTTCAATAATTTTAGAGATTTTAGACTTGCCTGTTTTGCTACTCAATTTTATGTTTTGACATCATTATGTTTAAATGTTCACCTTTCAGACATTTAGGCTAGCTTGTTTTCTGTTAGGTAAACCCCCAAGGGCTACAGGTAGCAAGAAGCGGCCTACGACAGTTACAAGCTTGCCTAATTGTACTTGATATCTGGTTAATGCATTTGTATTTTCATTGCATTCTCGTGACATAAATACAAAAGACTTTCATTCTTTTCTGACTTGCCCTATAATTCTACTGTTAACATCCAAAGATTATTAGAAAGTTTGGCCACAATAATTTACAGTTTTTAGACTTGTCTGTTTTGCTACTTAACTTTATGTTTTGGCATCTTTCTGTTTTAACATTCACTATCAGACATTTTAGGCTTACATGTTTTCTGTTAGGTAAACCCCCCAGGGGCTGCAGGTAGCAAGAAGCGGCCTACGACAGTTGCATGTTTGCCTAATTGTACTTAAAATCCTGTTAAGAAAAATTGTTTTGATAACATGTTTTTGGCATAAATGCTAATGACTTCCATCTTTCTGATATGCCTAAATGCACATTTACTCAGTATTAAAAAATTACTCAAAATTGAAAGTATTTTCTCAAGTGTCACAAACCTGACATATTAAGTTGACACATTGACTCGGGGTTGGCAGTTAAATAGCGCTTAATTGTTTGAGGAGTAGGTGTCATCATGGAGTTTGTTTTACATCTCTGGTGCAGGATGTACATTGTTACAGTCCTTGTTAGGATTTCCCTTGGCTTGTACAGGTGGTCTAGCTGCAACTGTTTATTTTACAATCACTGGGACTGAATATAATGCCCCAGCTTGTTTCCACTTCAGTTAAACATTGGCGGATGGTTTAACTAGGATAAGCTGTTCAGCTAGAAAGGGTACATATTGGTTCAGGGGTAAGTTAAATTGTTCTTATCTAAACCTGTACTATGAAAATTTGGTAATTATGGTTTATTTGACAGGTATTCTTCTTTGATATGAAGCTCTGCATTTACAAGCAGAACTTCACATATTTAGCTAATCCATCAATTGCCACGTTCATATTTATTCATTATTATGTGGGTTGTCTTTGCTGAATATTTAGCTTAGACAAGGAGCCGCTACTCAGAGAGACATGTACGGGTAAAAGGCTCCGAAACATGTTGAGCAGTTACCCGCTGAAGACCCTTTAATTTATTTGGGCTAATACAGCCTATGTCAAAATTTTACAGAGGAAGGTGTGCAATATGGACAATAGAACTTCTATGTATATAAGTTAGACAGGGACAAGTTAGCTTATGGAGAGTAAAGAGTTCGGACTGCGGAATAGGGTAATGACTACTAGGAAGTGGTTTTGGACAAAAAGACACAAATACAATATCCTCATTGAGACTAAGCTCTGCATCAGGCCCTGATAACATAGGTAATATTCTGCTCAAAAACACTGCTGAATCCATCAGCAAACCACTAGCTAAAATTTTTAACTTTTCTCTGAACGTTTCACAATTTCCGGACTCATGGAAGCGCTCCAACATTTGTCCCATTTTTAAAAAACGAACAAACAAATTAAAAGTAATTATCGACCTATTTCATTGCTGTGTAACGTTTCAAAGGTTTTTGAAAGACTTATCTTTGATTATCTGTATGAATACCTTATGGCTAACAATCTCCTGACTGACAAGAACTCTGGATTTAAAGCCAACGACTCAACTATCAACCAACTGGTTAGTATTCTTCACAATATCTACAGTACAGTGGCCTCGAAAACTCCAAGGAGGCCAGGATGGTCTTCTTGGACATATCTGAAGCTTTTGACAAAGTATGGCACGTAGGTCTCCTCTTCAAACTGCGCCAACTAGGGTTGGCGGAAGCTCTTCTTAGATGGATAGACAGTTTTCTCTCAAACAGATATCAGCGTGTTATCATTCATGGGCAAACCTCATCCTGGCTGCCTGTCCAGGCTGGTGTGCCCAAAGGGTCTATATTAGGCCCATTGTTATTTCTAGTTTATATAAATGATATTGCTGATGATTTGTACTGCGATGATCGTATTTTTGCAGACGATACTAGCTTTCTTGAGATAGTCCATGACCCCGCAGTCTCAGCTCGCCACTTGAATAATAATCTTTCAAGTATTCATCTCTGGGGTAAATTATGGCGCATGATCTTTAATGCTGTGAAATCCATATTAGTTATTTTTTCTGCCAAAATTAATAAGCCTCATCACCCACCTGTGTTACTAGGTGGCACAGCTATCCCAGAGGAAGAGACCCATACTCACCTTGGCATTACCCTCGCCAACAACCTTTCTTGGCACGCACATGTCACACGTATCACAAATAAAGCCAGACAACGCATCGGTCTTCTTAGAAGATTTAAATTTAAGTTATCACGCAGAGCACTTGAGAGATTATACTTTTCAATGGAACGGCCAATTCTAGAATATGGCTGTGTTGTTTTTGACAATTGCGGAAAAGGTTTGAGTAACTTAATTGAATCGATTCAATTTGAGGCAGCCAAGATATGCACCGGCGCTCTAAGGCACACTTCGCATGTAAATCTCCTGCCCGAACTTGGTTGGCCAACGTTATCAAGCCGACGCAAATATTTCAAACTGATTCTCTTTTATAAAATGTATCATAATCTAACCCCAACCTACTTGTCAAACTTGGTACCACTCGGTCCTGTGCGTACTGGTCGAACACTCCGAATTAATCACACTAGGCCTACTAACGAGGTACGCCCCATCAATTGTCGCACTCAACGATTTGGTAAATCCTTTGTTCCTGATGCTATCAACCTATGGAATAACCTCCCCTCAGATACTAGAAACTCGTTATCCCTCGAAATTTTCAAGTCCAAACTTAAAGCCACCCTGCTCGCTGCTGATGTTACTACCACTTACTATTCTTACCGTCAGCGTTTTGCTAATATTTACCACACTCAGTTACGATTAGGTTTTTCTAGACTCAATTCTGATCTGTACAAAGTAAACATTATCCAGCAACCCACGTGTAACTGCTCCCACCCAACCGAAGACTTCAAACATTACTGCCTCTACTGTCATCAGTATGCAGGTGAGCCACTGACAAGGGGCACTCATAGGCAACAGGAAAGCATTAGCTATGGAGAGAAGAAAAGGCCAGTACAGACCAATCACTACCATTGGTCTGAATACTTTGAAATTCTCTATTGATATAAACACAAATTAGCACAATTCACTTTAATACTGGATCCCAAATATGGAAAGCCGCATATGAACCCACACGCAAACAAGCCAAGTGTGGTTGCGTTTGATGTTTCCAAGTTAAAAAAGTCAAGTTTTAAACTACAAATATGCTTTTTTTAATGACAACATCACAGAGGTAAAGCTATAAGTTTATTTCATACAATAATTAAAACACAGGATAGAAGAAGTGAGTATGTGTCATATTTCAGCCATAAATGCATAAGAATTGGCAATATTTTCTTTCGACGTGATTTTCTCAGAACTGTTTTTTGCACAACCTATGCAATATGTATCTAGCCTCACAAACAAACGAATTGTCCTATCACATTAAAATCAAGGGACATCAAAAGAAAAATATCATATCCAGAAGTGGATCCCATGATTTTTTTTTTCTTCTGAGCACCCCTTCCGTGACTTTTGAAGCAATTTTGAGAAAGAAAATGAACAACCTGTTAGGACCAACATAAAATTTTATAACTTTGTATTTATGTTTTTTCAGAACTCACCCTTTAATTCGATCCTGGACATCGATACATATTTTCAATTTCTACTGATTTCAACTTGAAACAAAATTGTGCGATTTCTGGGAGAAAAATGTGAAAATCCTATCAAAGAAGGCTATAAAATCTCAAAATATTCCAACCCTGCAAAAAAACCTATGGATACAAATCTATGGATATGTAGCAATCAGAACATTTATAGGTTTGTGTACTTGTGAAAAAATTAAATGGGTAGGCCTAATATTGATCCAAAGTTGCCAGTCTCACTGCACACTAGCTTCACATCTTCCAATGTAAGGTACGCATCAAGCGATTTGAGCATGCTTGCATGTTCACCCATACACGTATATTCCTTTACTGGGATTTCCTCGAGTTTGTATGTTAAAATGCTATTATATGATTCAATACCACGAGGTTTATTCGAGTTAGGTATCCGACATAAGGACTCACCTTGAGGAAGTCTACTCTGACTGGTCTTGATAGCAGACATATCATCTTTTATGCAAAATTCAATAGATAGATCACTAAGATTACCCTCATCCACACGGAGCCTATTCACACTCCAACGCCTCATGTGTTCTACATTTTGTTTACACACCATGTTCAAGTTGGAGCCCTTATAAAAAGAGCTTAAAAATGTGATCGATCCATGTAAAAATGTGCGTTGGCCAAGGTTAAACTAAGTACACCCTACGTTTTCCTGAAATGAAAAATTTGCAGCAATGAGTTTGCTTGCTGTAAGGAAGTTAAAGAGTATTTTGCGTGTGTGTGTGTGTGTGTGTGTGTGTGTGTGTGTGTGTGGTTATTATATTCTCAGCTTGATACCAGAGATTATTAAGATTTCTCGTCCTCGAGACACATTGAGGTCCCCACATATCTTGATAAGTACAAGCATACCATGAATACATATTGATAAGAGATTGTAATGCTTCTGTTCTTCTCAAGAAGTTTTCAGTACCGTCGTGTGTTTTATAATAAAAAGGCATCTAAATATTAATCGTGATTTTCTATTTGTATTGCTTATAGAGTCCAGCACAGCAATTGCAACTACACGGTCATTAATAGTTTCAAGTTCATGGTAACAAACACCACTTTTTCAATTGACATAGAATAGTCACCCCACCCCACCCACCCACCCCCAAACCCGAAGGGACGTCGTGATAGTCTGGATCAATTAAATTGATCATGGGTAACTTACTTAGAACACAATAATAGTCTTTTTGAATTTCTAAAAGTAAAAGAACACCAAAAATTGCCAACTGGGAGGGCCGTAGCCAGATTTCGCTCAGGCATTGAAAAAGAAAAGTTCTGAGATATACTCAGCAGGCTGTATGAGCCCTTTACAATTGAAAGTCTGACACACAAGTTTATTATTTTTTTACTCATCTGATATGTTTGTCATGATTGGGACCACCTTTGTACTCACGCCTATGCTGGTAGGTTGTGTGGTCTCACTCGTTGCATCATGTTGATGAGAACTCGTCATCACTATGTCCTGTGGGCCAAGCCCTGTGTGTACTTTGGGAGAGTGTTGGCCTAGTTCGAATGAGTTTCTGTTTCACGACTGGCTCGCTTGTATATCAGTAATGGCTACACTTTTACAGAATTATATTAGCGCATTTTCAAATTTATGAAAGTGCTTGGCAGTACACTTCTCTCATGAAAACACACAGCATGGAATTGATGCCCACAAAATTTTCGGGAGTATGCAAGCAGAGACCTATCTGGTATAGGTCGAAAAGTGCGAGTCAGCCTCAAATACCCAAGCCGGTTCAAAGCGACACGATTCGAACAAATTGCTCACATATATCAAGTTTAATATAATTATTAAAATGCCCATTTTTTAACCAACTCATGGTTTTTGTAATATAATCCAGATGGACCGTTGGCTCAGTTTAGCTGTGGGTAATTTTTAAACGGTGCAAAGAATACTGGAAGCCAGCACATGCAGCAAAATCAAATTATGGAATACCGAATCGAATTTTTTTAATCCTGGACACAGAAATATTTTACCGGAAAAAAGGCAAACCAAATCAATGGCAGAAAAAAATCTTAGTAAATGATTGGCTGGTGTTGAATTGTTAGTAAACACAAGAAGCACCTCCTATGTAAATACCATTAAAGATACTATTCCATAATTATAGGCTCACGAAACACAAAATTGAGATCAGTATGAAAAGAAAAAGAGATACACGTTTCAAAAAGTTTGGATGTTCATACCACAATATGCCACATTTATTTATTTCGATGGCGATTAATTTTTAGACTGATAATATGTTTCCATGTGTACATCGGATGTAATAATAAGTCCCACACTGATAAGGTACATTTTGCTGGCACTTGTAAAGTCAACAGCCCAAATATACATATTTCACCATGCTCTATGCTTTTCAAGTCGATTGTCGTTCCGGCTTCATGTAACTAATATAGAAATGTACAAATTTGGAGAAATCTGAATTTAAACGTGTAACCCATTTAACAGGAATCGTTTGTAAACACAGGCTATCAGATAATGTACGGCTCTTACAATGGTGACTGTCAAAACATTATTTGGTACTGCAAAAAAACATTTCTGACAGCCGATTTTTTAGCCAAAACAAGCAACATATACACATAAATTAGATGTATTAAGAGTATGAAAATGGAACTGAATTTTATAATTCATCTTTTATGTACAAATCCTTGTTATTAATACAGAACTTTTATTGTCCTTATGTATGCCATTATTACATATAAATCAGAAAGAACCTTAACCTAAGTATATGAATTTGTACTTGCCCTGGGCCAGGAGGCTACACGTGTAGCTTCCTTACCCTGGGCGTCCAGTTTGGCATTATCAATAATGCTGAAGAGGCCCAGTTATCTACGGAATAGATTTGGTGGCAACAGGTTTACGATTTGCGGGTATTTGTTGTCTTGTCAAGCAATCTATACTATTTATCTTAGTAATGAATACATATACGTGAAGCATCCGTCCATGCTAAATTTTTTCATGTGTGTATTCGACAGACGGCAGCCCATTGTTGACCACTTTGACAATGGAACGTTATAATAAGGCACATTATTGACTTGATGCAGGAATCCTTGAACTTGTCAGACTGTTTAGTGTATATCAGCCTTCGGTCTTTTAATATTGCAGTGAAATTGCTTCTAGGTCTGTTTTAACAATATGTCAAGAGCACAAATCGAACACCCTTCAACCACTTACAAGTCCTACATACAGTTATCACATTAAAATTGTGGAAGTTTCAGTCAAAGTAATTACACAGATATCGAGAAACAAAGTGATTCATATGATGCCATAATAAGCAAAGCACTTTTTTCACCCAGGTTTACACGTGGAGATGTATCAGTCTGACGTATATAAACTTAAATAAGTGCATACAGCAAATACAGATATTTGCGGAACGTGACTGACGGCCTCCGGAGTGTTGGCAAAGCGGCAATATGATATTTTTCCGCGTGTCTCGACGACTTACAGTCTTCATACTATGGTGCTGGCCTTGGAAGATACAAATGTGTGAGGATAATTTTGAAACCACAGGGAATACAAGGCAAGAGTGATGCGTTGCTGTTGAGTAAACAAAAAATTTTGTCATATTAACTATGTAACAAAGTGGAAATTAAGATTAGAGGCAGAAGAATATCTTTCTTTTTATATTTCATCAACGTAGAGTCATATACACCCAGTGTACAACAACAAAACTTTGACTACCGGGATTTATGGTTTGTCACTGAAAAGGTTAATTAATTAGCAATGTGTTTAACTTGTATAAGCTGCCTATATTTTTTCACGTGCATGCTATTGTTCTGTTATTAAGAATGTATAAACATGATATTTGATTAATAGCCCAGTGTTGATTGATCCGTGTCATTTTCAAAAACGTGTGATTTCTTGTTAGCTCAATATTGTGACCGGTACAATTGTGTTCTAGCAAAGCTGCGTACTTAATGAAGTGACTAGATTGATTTGCCTGGTCTTCCTCAGCATTCCGTGATGACATACATTTCTGTAGTTTTATAAGCGACGCAAACTTGTGCAGTGTATTTCAACTCTTGCCGTAAATTCGTCGCTAAAGCTAACAAAGACTGCAGAAAAGGAGTTGCAACATTGGGGAAAATTACGTTTATGGAAGCATAACGTGTTCAATTATTTGAATCACAGAAGGTGGTTTTAATGCACGCAATTTTTGTGGTAAGAGCGGAATGATACAGTTGCTTTACCCGTGGCAAGGGGGGTAGAGAGAGAGAGAGAGGAGAAAAGTCTAGGCATTCAGGCTGCCGGCCGATCCTATTTGCGCAATTGGACTAACTGATAATGTGATTGATAAGGCAAGCAAGTTGTGTATTCCATTTCCACTCGAATACACGCGTCCCGCTGCCAGCAGAGCGGAATTCTTAGCACCGGTGAGCCGGTGTCAACGAATATTTGGGCCCCCGAACGGATGGGCCCCCGGGCCCATCCGTTCGCCGAACAGATGGGCCCCGGGCCCAAATATTCGGGCCCCCGGGGGCCCAACCGTTCTAGAATATTTGGGCCCCTTCCGAATATTTGGGCCCCCTTTCATATTTGATTTTTGTCATACTTCATGAGACATCTGAACTATTGTTGTAACATTGATGATGTTAAAAGTGCAAAACAGCAAAATTGGTCATGTTACAGTGGACTAAAGGTAAAAGGTGCTGGTCACAGTATTTTGTCAGCTCGGCATGGCAGTAGATTCAATGCAAAATGTAAAAATATAGTCCTGAATCATGTGAATAGCATTATAGTCAATGCGGAATTATGACCAGATGATTCGATCCTAAGTTTGCTTTCTCATAGAAAATGGAAAATTTAACTTTGATGCAAGTATGTTTGGATCTGAGTAGAAGAGTTATAATTCGACCAGTAATTTTCATGAGTAGCTTAGCTAACCTAAACTACATGTACATGTACTTCTGTAAAATAATTATAAATGACTTTTAATTTCCAGTATAGATAGGGGCTGGTGGGCGGTGGCTTTTGATTGCCGAATGTTTGGGCCACTTGACCCCTGCATAGTAATGGGTAGGGGGCCCTTTGGATCCAGAATATTTGGGCCCCCAATTTGTTTGTGTCTTGAAGTAGATTTAAACGGGGAGGCGGGGGGGGGGCCCTTTGGTTTCAGAATATTTGCCCCCCCCCCATTTGTTTGTGTCTTGAAGTGGATATAAATGGGGCGGGGGCCCTTTAGTTCCAGATTATATGGGCCCCCTGTTTGTAAGTGAATGCCTTGCATTGAACATAAAGGGGGAGGGGGCCCTTTGGTTCCAGAATATTTGGGCCCCCTATTTGTTTGTATCTTGAAGTAGATTTAAATGGGAAGGGGGGCCCTTTGGTTCCCGAATATTTGGGCCCCCTATTTGTAAGTAAATACCTTGCAGTGGATATAAATGGGGAGGGGGCCCTTTGGTTTCAGAACATTTGGGCCCCCTATTTGTAAGTTAATAACTTGCATTGGATATAAATGGGGAGGGGGCCCTTTGGTTCCAGAATATTTGGGCCCCCTATTTGTAAGTAAATACCTTGCAGTGAATATAAATGGGGAGGGGGCCCTTTGGTTCCAGAATATTTGGGCCCCCTATTTGTAAGTAAATAACTTGCAGTGAATATAAGTGAGGTGGGGCCTTTGGTTCCCGAATATTTGGCCCCCTGTTTGTAAGTAAATACCTTGTAGTGGATATAAATGGGGAGGGGGCCCTTTGGTTCCCGAATATTTGGGCCCCCTATTTGCAAGTAAATAACCTGCAGTGAATATAAATGAGGTAGTCCCCTTCATATATATAGTTCTCAAGTTTTATAATTGATTATGTCAATGCAATTGGTCTTGTGACATTGCGACCGGGGTAAAGTCACCCTTGTAAATGTTAAGATGCATATAAGAGGGGGCCAGAGAGTCCCCCTCCATTTATGCATGTAATGTTATACAAGGTGCCAAAAGATTCCAGAGCACAACCTTATATATGTAAATACATATTACAGGTACTCAAATATTTCTTAAGATACCCCCTCCATTTATATGTGAAATTTATTTATCATAGAAGGGCCCAAATATTCCAGATCAAAAAAGTGCTCCTCCTTATGTGCAGTGTTTGTTGTTGTTGTTTTGTGTGTAGTTTTTTAAGCAGAATTATAGTTAAGTACACAGTGCCCCTCCCCTTTTCATTGTTCTACTGAATGCTGAGAGGGGCTGACTTTACAAGGGTGACTTTACCCCCGTCGCAATGTCACAAGACCAATTGCATTGACATAATCAATTATTAAACTTGAGAACTATATATATGAAGGGGACTACCTCATTTATATTCACTGCAGGTTATTTACTTACAAATAGGGGGCCCAAATATTCGGGAACCAAAGGGCCCCCTCCCCATTTATATCCACTGCAAGGTATTTACTTACAAACAGGGGGGCCAAATATTCGGGAACCAAAGGCCCCACCTCACTTATATTCACTGCAAGCTATTTACTTACAAAAAGGGGGCCCAAATATTCTGGAACCAAAGGGCCCCCTCCCCATTTATATTCACTGCAAGGTATTTACTTACAAATAGGGGGCCCGAATATTCTGGAACCAAAGGGCCCCCCTCCCCATTTATATCCAATGCAAGTTATTAACTTACAAATAGGGGGCCCAAATGTTCTGAAACCAAAGGGCCCCCTCCCCATTTATATCCACTGGAAGGTATTTACTAACAAAAAAGGGGCCCAAATATTCTGGAAATAAAGGGTCCCACCCCATTTAAATCCACTGCAAGGTATTTACTTACAAATAGGGGGCCCAAATATTCTGGAACCAAAGGGCCCACATCACTTATATCCAATGCAAGGCTTTTACTTACAAATAGGGGGCTCAAATATTCTGGAACCAAAGGGCCCCATCCCCATTTATATTCACTGCAAGGTATTTACTTACAAATAGGGGCCCAAATATTCTGGAACCAAAGGGCCCCCTCCCCATTTATATCCAATGCAAGGCTTTTACTTACAAATAGGGGGCCCAAATATTCTGGAACCAAAGGGCCCCCTCCCCATTTATATTCATTGCAAGGTATTTACTGACAAATAGGGGGCCCAAATATTGGGGAACCAAAGGGCCCCCTGCCCATTTATATCCAATGCAAGGCTTTACTTACAAATAGGGGGCCCAAATATTCGGGAACCAAAGGCCCCCCTCCCCATTTATATTCATTGCAAACTATTTACTTACAAATAGGGGGCCCAAATGTTCTTAAACCAATGGGCCCCCTCCCCATTTATATCCACTGCAAGGTATTTACTTACAAATAGGGGGCCCAAATATTCGGGAACCAAAGGGCCCCCTCCCCATTAATATCCAATGCAAGGCTTTTACTTACAAATAGGGGGCCAATATATTCTGGAACCAAAGGGCCCCCTCCCCATTTATATTCACTGCAAGTTATTTACTTACAAATAGGGGGCCCAAATATTTGGTAACCAAAGGGCCCCCTCCCCATTTATATTCATTGCAAGTTATTAACTTACAAATAGGGGGCCCAAATGTTCTGAAACCAAAGGGCCCCCTCCCCATTTATATTCACTGCAAGTTATTTACTTACAAATAGGGGGCCCAAATATTCTGGAACCAAAGGGCCCCCTTCCAATTTATATCCAATGCAAGGCTTTTACTTACAAATAGGGGGCCCAAATATTCTGGAACCAAAGGGCCCCCTCCCCATTTATATCCAATGCAAGGCTTTTACTTACAAATAGGGGGCCCAAATATTCTCGAACCAAAGGGCCCCATCCCCATTTATATTCACTGCAAGGTATTTACTTACAAATAGGGGGCCCAAATGTTCTGAAACCAATGAGCCCCCTCCCATTTATATCCACTGCAAGGTATTTACTTACAAATAGGGGGCCCAAATATTCTGGAACCAAAGGGCCCCCTACCCATTTATATTCAATGCAAGGTATTTACTTACAAATAGGTGGCCCAAATATTCGGGAACCAAAGGGCCCCCTCCCCATTTATATTCATTGCAAGGTATTTACTGACAAATAGGGGGCCCAAATATTGGAGAACCAAAGGGCCCCCTCCCCATTTATATCCACTGCAAGGTATTTCCTTACAAATAAGGGGCCCAAATGTTGTGTAACCAAAGGGCCCCCTCCCCATTTATATTCACTGCCATGCCTTTACTTACAAATAGGGGTCCCAAATATTCTGAAACCAAAGGGCCCCTTCCCCATTTATATCCACTGCAAGGCTTTTACTTACAAATAGGGGGCCCAAATATTCTGGAACCACAAGGCTCTCTCCCATTTATTTATCCTATATTTGCACTTGCATGACCTAAATACTCCAAATCTCCAGAAATTCAGATAAAAGGAATCAGGCGAAAATGGAGGCCCCTGAATCTTTACATGTGGGGTAGATTTGTGATAAAATATGGGTTGGACAAATATATATGGAAAAAAAAACCCCACTTTGTATATACTTGGAGGATTGTGAGATAATTCCTACAAGGTATATGCACCCACATTACATGTAAAGTACACAGGTATATACATGTATATATAGTGGCAAACATTAAGCCTTGCAAATGTTTCAATTGTTTGATTTACCTTTATTTTATAAAATCATAACAAATTCTTTTCGAAATATTTCTTTTAGAGTTTGCAAAATATCATACAGGATGTATATATAGAGTGTACTGGGCCAAAACTAAGTTATTCCAATTTGTATTAGGGGGGCCCAAATGTTCGTAGGGGGGCCCAAACGTTCGGCGAATGAATGGGCCCCCGGGGGCCCATCTGTTCGGGGGGCCCAAATATTCTCTGACACCGGTACGCTCGAACATATTCATCAGCTCACCGTTCGCCCCTATTGTTTGTTTACCTGCGAGCGTGTAGATTTTATTGTAGACACACTTCAATACTTCCGACCGGCTATTTCCACTTTCCGCTTAAGATGAGTATTTCCGTGGCAGATGGATAAAAATATAACTCCCATCCGTTTATGTCGCAATTTGAATGATAAAGTCCGAAATTCGTGCAAAACCCAGGGTAACTTTGCCCGTTTGCGGCTTCAACGTTTCTCTTCATGTTTTATACTGCTGAAAAGCTCAGGATTTTAGCTCTTTGTGTAACAAGGTCTATGATTGGTTAAAAAATATAAAATTCCTGGGATATCCCTCCGAAGAAAGCGTAAAATACGTCACTTTTTTAATCGATGGAAGTTTCAAGGCTAGTCATTGGTTAATTTAATCAGGTGATACGCACCATCCAATCAAATGCGTCCAATTACATGTGCTCCCAACATGTCCCCAAATTCAGACTATGAACACGACCCGTGCACGTATAAATTATTGGATCTTGGACGTATTTTTTACGCTGTTGCTTCACAAAAATACTTGAATGGGACAAATTGGGACACAGAGTAAGGCTGGAGTGAAAAATTGTGACGGTAAGCAAGGAAAATACGAAGATTCGTCACCGCACAGTAACACGTAGATCATGAGCTGTGTTGTTATCGCCCCGGGTGATCGCTAGATGCCGACATAACACATTAATATTGGAGCAACGAAATAAATGTGTATAGAAAAAATTGATGGTTTTTAGAACAAGAATATTATTATGATTAGTTGCCTTTATTTTCACTCTACCCTCCTTGCCCGTGGTGACATTCATAATCCATAAACTCTTCTATAGACAGGGCCGTAGCCAGCCTTCTCAAATAGAGGAGGCAAAGGACACTGGTAGGGGTGGGTTTGGGAGGGGGGCGTGCCCCGTCCCAAGATTGAAAACTTTTGAAAAATGGCACATAAAATGGTGTAATTTAGTGGGTTTTGAAGGGGGAAAAAAGACTTTATACATATATAAATTCTCAAAATTTTACTTAAATGTGACTATTTTTGATCATTTTATATGAATTGAATTTGGTCCTACAACTACCAGGGCAAAGATACCAGTAATCATTGAAAAAAAGTACGCCTTCTGTGATGCTTTTATCTTCTATCACTATGAGTGACTCAAAGTCTTAGTTACAATAGGATCTTTTTGTTTTTGTTGTGTATAATAACGTAAATTTAAAAAGTCTTGTTGAGGCTAAATAAACTATTTCTATGTTAACTCCTAACATCATCAGCCAAAATTCAGAGGAGGCAAGCGCCTCCTCTGCCTCAGCCTGGCTACGGCACAGATAGAATGTACCGAATTGCTCAGTAATGATTTCGTGGCATTTGCTTACATTTCAACTTGTACATCCTTCAAACCCCAGCTTTTTTTGTCATCCATCGTGGCATAAGCGACAATTATGTGTGTTTTCTGACACAGTTCGTCTGCATGCCTATACTCCTCCGAAGCACGACTGCTGCGACATCTTCTGGACCGTTATAAGACTATGGGAAAATTTGCAAGACCAGTGCGCAAGTCTTCTCACCCTTTGAACGTATATTTTGGTATGCGCTTGATCAAACTTGGCATCAGCGAGAGAGAACAAACAATGACCACGAGTGTATGGGCGAGACAGGTAAAAGTAAAAGTGTTTCCAAAGAGCGTTTGGTTGGTAAGAATAAGTAAACAGATTTTTAGTTCTATCTCGCTTTAATATCTATATAAGCATATTTATTCTGAGAATCAATGCAAGAGATCTTCGGTGGCGTAAAATGTTTTTCTTGTAAAATTATGGTTAAGCCTTACGTTTCTTGAGCATAATTGTTTACATATTCCGCTTCGTTTTTCATTTTTTAACAAAAAGTCATTTGTCTGCAGAGAGCAATGATTGGCTAATGCCTGTGTTCCGCATATTAATTCCACGCGTGTGCAAAAACTGCGTTCTTGGTCTTGTGAAGGGACAACAGAAATGTCTTCTAAATTCGTCTGCTCACCTGAATTATAAAGCATATTGTCATATTACATGGGTAAATTTGTAAATGTTGTTTGATGAATTGTGTGACTGTTGTTGTTTACAGAGTTGGCGAGATGAATACCTGAGATGGGATCCGAAGCAGTTTGGAGGACTTGACAAGGTTACAATGCCTTGGAAGAAAGTCTGGACGCCAGACATAACCCTCTCAAATACGTGAGAAATTTGATCAGTAAAAACGAAATAAAAATACAGCTAGCAAACTTATTATATGAATGGTAATACCTCACTTGCTAATTGAATGTACAACAGAATGAAATAATCATGGAAAAGCTTTGTTTTGAGCCTTTCGCTTTGGTACACGAAACATCAATGAAGTTCGAATATAAAAGCATCCAAATATGACTACTCTTTAGGCTTTTTAGCTCAGTATTAAATACATTTATAACATAAAAAGTAGAATCATCAAACAAATAACAGATGTTAAAATGACTTTTTCATAACATTTAACAAATGCATGTACAAACCTAATGTACAGGAGACTGGCAACCCAGCAGGGCACCTTGACCCTCTGATACCGATGGAACTCTTACATTTAGCCTCAACAAAAATTGGTTTTCATTCTTACAGTGTCGGTGCTGAGACCCTAAACATCCAATAGCAAACGCGTCCAAATCTTTTCAGTTGTTTATCTCGGTGGGCACCACCGACAATCCAACCGCGAAGTGTCTCCTCCAGAGGAATTAATTCTTAATACTGTGATATTTGGCTTTAATACACACGCTTTGGGGGGGGGGGGGGAGTGAGAGGGTACGATGATAAATTACAGTTAACCCCGGTCGGATCGTAAGGTTGTCCAGAATCTCATCGCGCCCTCCAACCTGCAATATTGCACCCAAAAGCACAGCTTCCAGGTTTTGTTGATTAGCTGGTAATACATTGTACACCAGTGTCCATATTCACAAAGAATTTGATCTGATTCTAATTTTAATCCCAAAATTAAAATCAATGTGGTTTGCACCCTAAACTACCTAATCCTTGGGTCAATGTTTGATCAAAACGTAGAAGATTAGCCAATATATGCTCTTGGCTACAATATGAACTTAAGGGTTTACAGGCTAATTTAATTAAATCAATCTTAGTTTGATCCAGTATTAAATGTTTGGAACCAGGATTAAAATCTGTATTAAATAATGATTGTTTTATTAAAATAGAAACTTTAAGTCCAAAGTTTATATCACGGCGGAGAACATAGATTAATTGATCCTGGAAGTTTTCATCGAACATTAGGCCAACGATTCCGTTAGTTCAAGGCTCAAAGGCGCGTTGGCTTTCATTTTAGGATAAAATTCAGGATGCGAGAAAGGGGAGGGAACATATGCACTGTATGGACCTAGACCTACAATCTAGGATCGTACAGCGGGACCTTTGTTATATTTTCGTATAAATTTTCAGTTTCCACTTTACTAAGAAAGCATGGTCATGCATGGCTGTCCCAGGATGGCTGTACAGACTAGGCCTCCCAAAGGTTCCTCTATGTAGCTTTTGAGAACTTAAAAAAGAATCCATGAGTGCATCTAATGAAAACACTTTCATTTATATGACCGGGGAAGGGGATGGGTGGGGTGTGTGGGAATATTGATGGTAATCCAGGCATTGAATGAAGGTCACAATTTGGCGAGGTTTTTCTCCTTTTTTCCCCTTTTTTTCTTGTTTTCAAGACAGTGTTCGATAAAGTTGGTTTAGCTTAGACTGATAGCAGTTCTAATTTTGCACATATCGCAAAGGAAAATTTGCGGCAAATGAATTTGATATGAAGAAACATTAAAGTTATGCTTACTGCATGTACGCATGCACTCTTCATACGTTACCTGTAATTTAAAGTTCCTGGGACTCTGAGTATGGTTCCCGGCAACTTCAGTCTTAATTCCTGGGAATTTATTAGTATATTCGTGGGACTTGAATATGTGCCTGGGAACTTACCACTATGTTCCTGGGAACTTGCCACTATGTTCCTGGGAGCTTACCACTATTTTTAGTGGGACTTTGCTACATTCTCAGGACCGGGCTTATGTTCCCAGGAACTCGCTTATATTCCCAGGAAATTGACTAAATTCCCAGGATATTGCCTAAAACCCCAGGTAATTGCCTAAATTCCTGTGAATTTATTAATGTTAATAATACCATAACTCAATTATGAGTGTAGTAATATTGATAAAATTGTGCCAATATACTACAAGAACCCATCTTCATACACTGCCCAAATTTGGTGCTTCTACCATGAGTATAACTAGAGATATAATGATGGGGCCAAATTATCCGAATGGAAAGGACAATTTATTTTGGAATGACTCTTATATATATATATATATATGTGTGTGTGTGTGTGTGTGTGTGTGTGTGTGTGTGTGTGTGTGTGTGTGTGTGTGTGTGTATGTTTGTGTGTCTGTCTGTCTGTCTGTGTGTGTACACCTGGAAAATAAAAGCAGGAAGCCTTACATTTTTAACATACGGTGATATGAATATGAACTTAGTCTGTAGCAAATATGATGCTTAGTTATTGACTTGCGTATTAACATGGCTCTCAAAGCAAAGTGTAAGGTACACTTGAAGTTGGTCTGGAATGTAGATAAGGTCAAGAAGTGGCCAGGAAGTGTGTCTGGCAGGTCTGTCCAACTGGAGCATTGTCGGAAAACTTTGCTGAAAAAGCCCTGAACAGTGCCACAGATTTTCTCCATAATAAGTGTTCCTTAAGTGAAGAAGTGGAAAAATGTTACAAGTAAAGAATATTTTGCAAGAGATTTTCAGGTGCACAGCACTGGTCTAGTTTTGAGATGCACAAGGGATTTGAACAGTCTGGCCCCACATGTTTTAAGTTTCTGGATTTTAGTGATCCCAGCTGCCACCAGGTGAAGTTAAAGTTGTATCTGTTACAAGGAAAGGATTTTTTTCTCGAGAGAACTGATTTTCTCTGCACGAAACCTATTTTTCGCTCAGCTGACTGCTCAGTAAACTGAGCGTATAGACGTCTGTCCATCTGCCCATTGTCTATACACAATTTCGACTTCTTCTCAAAAGTCGTCAGTTACATCCCTTCAAACTTGCTGGGAATATTGCTTGGTTGCGTCTCGATCAAATTTACTGTAGGTCACATTCCAGTGATTTCAATGAGTGCTTTTTGCACATTCTTAAACAATCTTTAATAAAATCGTTTACTGAATTGCTTTGAAATTGCATAGACACACTTCTGAGCACCCCTAAATCTTAATTTGTTCACCAAGACTGGGTGTTTCTGCATGTTTTTTTTTTATTTTTTTTTTTTATTTTGTGTCTTTTCACTATTTTTGACGTGTCCCAAATAGAGATCAGATCATGCTGAAACTTGGTTGAAATATACCTTGTGGAAAGGTGAAACAAATGTTTTTACCAAGTGGTGAAAATCTAGGTCCCTTGCTTTTAATTATCTTCTTTTTCAATTCAGATATAATTGCTGGTTAATGCGTACATT
>OZ026629.1:33455602-33499602 GCA_964020975.1 Hermodice carunculata
CCTATTGATTACAACGTGAATCCATGGCGATTGCAATGGTTATTCACAGTTTGACTTTTCCAAAACCGTCACCCAGGTTCACTTTAAATTTGGTGGGGATGTACTTTTTGTGGGTCTCTGCTAAAGGTATTCAAATTTTCACGCTCCTGTATTTTTTTTTCTTTTTTTGGGGGGGGAGGCTTCTTGTGAAATATTAAAACAAGGCCTGACGCCTTACGATGAAGCTTATTATGAAAGATGGAGAGGAGTATCTTCATATTCTTTCACAGATACAGTGATGACAATGATTGGCCTTTGTGGTTTTTGCTTTAAGCAGTTTATTTAAAGATACTGGGAATGTGTTGTAATTCCTACAATTTGAGCCAAACATGATCAAAATCAGATAAAAAGTGACCGAGGCAAGGCTAGGTGAAAATTTCAGAGGGCCAAACGACCTTGACTTTTGACCTTTAAAGGTCACATTTAAATTACAAAAATGAGCCTGTTATAATAGCCACAACTTGAGCCCAACATGAGGAAAATTGAATAAAAATGACCAAGTTAGGCCCAGTTTAAAACTTCAGGGGGCCAAATGACCTTGACCTTTAGAGGTCACATGTATATAATAAAAATTTGCAGTGTCATAATACCTACTGAGCCCAACATGAACAAATCCGATGAAAATTGACCAAGTTACAGCTAGATGAAAAACTCAGCAGGCCAAATGATCTTCGCTTTGAGAGGACACATATGAATTACAAAATGTGCAGTGTTACAATACCTACAATTTGAGTCCAACATGATTTAAACTGAAAAAAAAATTAATCGAGTTATGGCTAGATATAAATTTTAAAGAGCCAAATCATTACCTTTGGCCTTTAGAGGTCACATATAAATTACAAAGTTATGCAACATTACAATTCGCATATATTTGAATCCACCATGAACGAAATTGGATGAAAATTGACACAGTTCTGGCTAGATGAAGGTTTCAGACGGTCGAATGACCTTGACTTTTGAAGGTCACACGTTAATAACAGATTTGTGCATTAGTACATTCCCTACATTTGGAGACCAACTTGAAATTAGACGAAACTTGAACGAGTTACAGCTAGTTGAAAATCTTAAGATGGCAAAATGACCTTGACCTTTAGATGTCAAATTTTATGTATTGAAAATGAAAAATTTCTATATTTTGAACCCAACATGATAAAAATAACACACAAATTGACCCTCTGAAGTTTTAAACTGGGCCTAAATATGGCATATTGTAAATCTTCAGATCGTCAAATAACCTTGACCTTGGAAGGAAGGAAGAAGATGAAGAAGAAAGAAAGAAAGAAGGAAAGAAAGAAAGAAAGAAAGAAAGAAAGAAAGAAAGAAAGAAAGAAAGAAAGAAAGAAAAGAAAAAAAAGCCAGCCAGCTACGCAGTGTGTCTTGCACACCTAGTTTCACAAATGCACATCATGATATAATCAAAAAAATAATGCAATCGAGAGGAGCACATGTGTGCATGCACACCCTATTTCCATGAAAAAAGCAGACATTTGAACACCCAGATACCCAAATCCTGCCTAACTCTATGGGCAGAGGGAGACATAGGAAGAAATGCCATGTTTCTAGCATCAGCTTTCATAACCCCTCCAAAGCAGCCCTGTCTAGGCTTTGTTGGACATGTGCCAACTTCAGAAATTTGGCAACCTTGGGAGTCATGACTCATTATATTATCAGCTGTATTATGCAATATCCTGTTGTTAACATGACACATGGTGCTACTTGATTCAACTAAATGTGGTTTCCACTTTGTCAACCCAGTTTGTATGTACTTTTGCCCCAGTAAATCTGATAGGGTTTTAGACAGTTTCAATAAAAACTGGTTTTCATGAACCTCCTTCCAGGAGATGCAACAGTTTCCCCTATGTTGTTTCAGTTTGGTAAGAAATAAAAGGAAAGCTCACTCAAACCAGGTTAATTCCCATCACAGATTTTGCAAATCATATGTACGCCTAGACATTATCGTTGTCAAAACAGTGAAGGTAGGGATCCATCACTGAAAAAATATACAGTGAGCTTGACCTTAAACTGTCAAAAAGAAGTATTTCTATATCGTTTTGTGAATGTCATTCAATATTACTTTCACATGGACACAATATTCTTTAAGATTTTGCACTAGAAAGCATCTGTTTGCAGCTTACAATGTGCCACCAACAGGTATGGTCTGCAATACCTGATCCATGTGGGCGATTTACCACATGTAGGAATCCAAAACAAAAGCTCCTTACAAAATGACCATTCTGTCGGTATATAAATATACTTCAAGAAAATTTTATTGCCTGGCAATTTCAGAGGGTAATAATTCTTAATAATTCAAGAAACAACACAATCTAATAAAATAGTACTATTTTCTGTCTGCAAAGGTCATCTGCTTCAGGACAGATTACTATGGTGTAAAGAGGCTAGGATCCTAATAATGGGTACTGGGGTATCGATATAGATGCCTCAAACATAACTAATGGATTTATAATTACATGTTTGCAAGTTTTTCATCAGATTTAACCCAAAGAGTAAGGACCCCCTCGCTGAAAGTGTCCCCTACAATGTAATACATTGAAACGGTGAAGCGGATCGCTTCACCAAAAATATTAGTATTTTTGTCCGAAGCTCCTTGGCTAATTGCTTTGAGCTCGCACAGGAACACTTCTGAACACCCCAAGGCCTTAATTTGTTCACCAGGTGGCACTGCAGTTTTTGTCTATTTTTTATAAATTCTTATCTATCTCTTTCATTCTCACCATGGGGATTGTGGCAAATCTGACATACTTGGTTAAAATCTCGGTAACGGCAGATCCCAGAACCACAGCCAATATTAAGAAACTACCAGTGCAGTTTCTTTTTGGCGTTGTTAATTTTGACCTTGAGCGACCTTCCGAAGTAAAACTAGCATATTGGCATATATTGGATGGTGAATCGGGCCAGTTTTCATTGAAAAATGATGACTTGAAAACTTTGTGAGCGAAGACTTTGATAACAGTGATTTTTGTCTCAAAGAAAGAAGACCTTGACCTTATTTCTAAAGTCATAAGGCCACATGAGTCTGTATATTCAAGATCAGCTAAATAAAGGACTGTCACGCTCCTGTTTTGTTTAGTGTTGGGAACTTTATATATTTTGAATAAATTCTCTATGGACAAGAGGTCTTTTGTTTTGTGCCTTGAACAAATATAAGTCCTATGACATAGTTTAACATGGCTGAAACAATGATGCAAACTGTCCCCATAACTAGGGATACGTTCAGCCACGGAGCAATGAACTAACGCTGAGTTAATGCTGCCCTTTTATTAGATTTCACACATGTTCTGCCTTCCGATATTTTGTATCAAAAGCAATGAAACATTATTCTATTAAGGCTATAAAAACCTGAGACAAAATCTAGAACTTTTTGGTTTTCAAAATTTCTGTAATGATTGCTTATGCCCGTACTGCAATCTGAGAAATAATTGGGGTTTTTTGGGGGGGTGTTTGTTTGTTTGTTGTTGTTGTTGTTGTTGTTGTTGTTGTTGTTGTTGTTTTAATTTTTTTAAAAATTTTGTTTGTTTGTTTTGGGGGTTTTTTGGGTATTGTTTTATTTTGTTTTGTTTTGTTTTTTGAGGTTTGGATTTTTTGTTGGGGTTTTTTGTTGTTTTTTTTGTTTTTTGTTTTTTTTTGTTTTGGTTTTTTGTTTGTTTTGTTTTGTTTTGTGTTTGTTTTTAATTACATTAGAGTTCGTATGGTAAGCTAAAAACGATACATACTTGTTATCGAGGGAAAATATATATTTAAGTAATGTAACATTATTTATTTAATCGTCTCAGGGCTCACACCACGGTTGGACAGCGACCTGCAGATTTGATGGTGGAGTATAATGGTAGAGTATTTTGGGCACCTCACAAGGTATATA
Source organism: Hermodice carunculata (assembly GCA_964020975.1). Classification (NCBI taxonomy): domain Eukaryota; kingdom Metazoa; phylum Annelida; class Polychaeta; order Eunicida; family Amphinomidae; genus Hermodice; species Hermodice carunculata. The sequence continues at coordinate 33,459,519 of OZ026629.1, forward strand.
CCAGTGCCTGTCTAATAGACGTCACCAACTACCCGTTTGACGTTCAAACATGTGATATGTGGTTCCAGTCTATGGCCAAATTGACAAGGGATTTAAGACTTAAAAAGTACTTTTCCAGTCCTTTGGACATGGAAACATATCTGGCCAGTTACAAAGATTCACAGGAATGGGAAATCATCACAAATACCACCACTGAGTTTATACATTCAAGAGACGTTGGGGTGATACTGAAGTTCTCCAGACGAAAAGCTCTGCGATTCAGATTGGTCGTACGCAGGAGGCCTGGCTTTACATGTTATTTACTCATGATGCCTTGTATTTTCCTGGCTTGTCTCACTGCCCTGGTCTTTTGTCTGCCCCCTGATCGACAAGATAGGCATATGTTAGGTATATCCTTTACAATTCTGTAAACAGTATAGACCTGACCACAACTTGCTTTGTCTGTTCTTCTCTTTTGTTCATGGCCACACCATTGTATTTCAACATCATAAATTTAGCGATGAATGATCGCGAGATTGTCTTTACAGCTAGATGACGTGCGCGGTTGCGTAAGGTGTGATTCGTACTTTTATAATACATTTTTGATAACATTTGCACTTTTAACTTTCAGCCAGTCTGTTTACAGTGTTCCCCAAATGCAATGTTCCTCCGACAGCGGGGTGCATGTAAGCACATTCAAATAATGAGCTTGAAATAATACTATCATTGCCTCAAAAATTTAAGGGTAGTGAATGTGACAGATAGAAGCCATTTGATCGTTTTTGCTTAAATACCTTTTTCATACTATAAGTCATATCAGATTGGAGAAACATGGCAATTCCGTGTTTATGGAAGTATCTAGGCTAAACAGTACTGAATGTGTCCATTAGCATGTTGGTCAGTGACTTTTTCCCTTCGAGAAAAAGGGAAACTGGCAAGAATCCATTTAAGTGTTAAAGAACAAAACAAAAAACAAGAGTCGGTTCCAACGCTTTACAGCATAAGAGGGTAAGGGGAACACGGAGATATCCTCCTGCCCTTTTGTCAGTACGTGCACCAGTATGACCTTGAGAAATTTCACTGCTAATACGAATGCGCTAGATAAGACGTCGAATTTAACAGTTCAGCCATATACATGTAGCTATTTTTGGATCACGGCCAAAAATGGAAAAAAAGAATGGAAGAATAAGAAAGAAAGAAAAAGAAAGAAAGAAAGAAAGAAAGAAAGAAAGAAAGAAAGAAAGAAAGAAAGAAAGAAAGAAAGAAAGAAAGAAAGAAACTGTATCTTCTAAGGGATGGTTCAACATTACCACCATTTTGAATCAGTACTTAGGGTACTAAATTTCCTGACCCCTCTCCCCATTCCTTCCCCCCATTAAAACTTTAAAAATGATGATTTTTTTCCAAAAAATCATAGCAAAATTGCACAAAACAGGCCAAAAATTGACCATCATTTTCCATATTCTGTGAAAGTGTACAGACCCATTTACCCCCCTCTTGCGTACTGTAAGTACTAAAGGGCCGTCCATTATTGTCAACATTTTCATTTATGTCCAAAATGACCATAATTCCCCCCCCTCCCCGTTTATGGCCATCATCAACATTTTTCCGAACTTATTGCAAATACAGACACTCAACCTCATATGATATGCCCGAAATGCGTAGACAAGTAGGGTATACAGTTTTCCTTGTCTAAGCTTAATAAAGTAAATTTATTCTTGCATAAATATTAAGCAAATAAAGAGGACAAACAAAATATAAAACTCTACTTTGATATTAATTTTTTTTTAAAGATATCGATATTCTACAAACTCTCCTGCTTTGATTGTTGATGGTTGATGGTTGATGGGAAGAAAGGGTAAAAAATGCAAAGTGACATCTGGTGGCAGGTTGAAATTTTGCAGAGGAACTGAAAATGTTGGATGTAGAAAATCAACATCTTTTAGGGTTGGAAGTTATGGTCATCTGGCTGTGACCAGTCTTTTCACACAGTGAATCAGATGACCCGTCAAAATATACGCTGACCGTTCATCTTTAAAAGATTACAAGCATTTTTTTTTATCATGAATTCGTACAAAATATTTACCAATCGTCTTGACATAGCTTCATTTTTGTTTCAGCCATGAGCCTGTTTTCCAGTTTCATGCTGTTGTTGCTGATTCTTGTCCAGACGGCACCTCCATCAGCAGCCTCAACAGCAAAACTTGGTAAACTTTCCGGCATTTAAATTTGCCTATAATTACCAAATCTGTATTCAAGACTGTATCAGCCTTGTGTATGCGGAGGGATCTTAGATGATTGACTGAATCAATTTCCTAAATTTTCCTCAACCAAATTTGTCATTCATACGTATGATTAATCATTTTGGTAGTAACCAAGTGTTTATGGTGATGCATTCTTAATTGGACCAATCATACATTTTAGGATATTCGGTCCGTGTATATCTGTTTAATGCGGTTCCTGCTGTTTTTCTGTGCCGCTTTAATTTGTGACAGTTGCATACATGTATATTTCCAGGTATATATTATATGTCCAACATGGTTCTCATTATGTCAACCATATTTCTGTCGACCTTGGTGATCAGTACAAGTCGCCAAGGTGTATTAAAGAAACCTGTTCCTGACTGGGTTCACACTGTAAGTATGCGTTTTGATAGCCCGAACACAATAAAAGTTGTGACTAAGTCCGTTTTACGACAATACCTTTGCTGCAGTTCAATATACTTCGTATTTATTGCGTATCCTTTATTGTACACCAATAATCTGCGTTTCTATTTACTGTTCCCCATAAAATGGCACATTGATCTATAAATCCAGACTGGATGCACAGCAGGCATATTAATAAGTAAAGCACTAAGTAGTTTTTCCATATGTAGTGACGTCCAATGTAGTCTTTCAAATGTGACATGCAAAAGATTAAGTCTTATTATTTATGCCCAATTTGGAAGCTGTGAAGCCAGTGCGCAGTGAGACTGGCAACTTTGGATCGATATTACCCATTTAATTTTTTCACAAGTACATTAAACCTATATTAGATTTGTATCCATAGAGGGGTTTTTTTTGCTGGATTGGAATTTTTTGAGATTTTATAGCATTCTTTCTGACTTTTCTGATTTTTCGCGCAGAAGTCACACAAAATTGTTTTTTTTTTTCGGTTGAAATCAGAAGAAATTTAAAATATATATCCATGTCCAGGATCGAATTTAATGGTTAGTCCTGAAATAGCATAAATAAAAACTTATAAAATTTTTAATTCAGTCCTGACATGTTGTTTATTGTCCTTCTATAAATTGCTCCAAAACTCACGGAAGGGGTTGTCAGAGAAAAAAATCCTGGGAACAGTTCCTGGATATGATATTTTTCTTTTAATGTCCGTTGATTTTAATATGATAGGGCAATTCGTACGTTTGTGATGCGAGATATGTTTGTAGAGGTTGAGCAAAAAACAGTTCCGAGAAAATCGCATTGAAAGAAAAAGTTGCCAATTCTTAAGCATTTATGGCTGTAATATGACACATACTCATTTCTTCTGCCCTGTTTTTTAATTATAGTGTGAAATAAACTTGTGGCTTTACCTCTGTGATGTTGTCATTAAACAAAAGTATATTTTGTGGCTTAAATCTTGATGTTTTTTTAACTTGGGAACACCACACTTGGCTTTTTTGGGTGTGGGTTCACATGTGGCTTTCCATATTTGAGGACCAGTAAGTGGATTTTGCTAATTTGTTTTTACATCAATAGAGAGTTTCAAAGTAATCAGAACAATGGTAGTGATTAGTCTGAACTGGCCCATTCTTCTCTCCACAGCTAATGGTTTCCTGTGAATGACCCTTGCCAATGGCTCAATTGGTTTCCAGGGGTCATGGACTAATGACTGTGCAAACAATGACATGGTTCATTATCATGCCCATGCAAACAAACCCATGTGCCCGGCACTGCTTAAACTTTTCAGTGCAAACAAAAGTTTTGAGATCAATTATCTCATATAAATTTTATGTTCACACACCTGAGTTTTCGGGAGCATGTAGTCTTAGTATCAGACTATCCAAAAATATGAAAAAGTGATTAGAGGTTATCCAAAGGTGCCGGCTTCAGATCATCCCCCTTAAACCGGCCAAAACTGACTGGGGGTCAAATGTCTCAGTCAACGTTTTTGACTCATTTCAACATTAGGGAAAATCAATTTGAATAAAAATTGTACATGAGACCTATCAAAGTAAAATGTCCCAGGTTAACAGCTTTCGTTGGCGTGGGTCGGGCGCTCAATACCCGAACCACGCCAAGGAGAGCTGTTGATTGAGTCTTTATTCAAGGGGATAGGGTTAATGGATTCGTGCCACACAAACTATCTTTTGACAAGGCAAAGACCATGTCAAATGCCATACACCGTCACGTATCTAACATAGTAATCATCATTGATATCTCTGATTTTGCATATCACCTTTGTTCCTTATTTTTCAGGTATTCATCCAATTTTTGGCAAAAGTTCTTCTAATGCAAGATCGTGTCTCTGACAGTCTCCATCGTATGCATTCGGGTCAAATGAAAATTAATCATGCAGAGAGTGCCGAAGAGCCACAAAATTTCAGACCAAGCGAAAATCACCTTTTGCCAAGAGCTTCTCTCTTTTGGAAGAATGACGAAACGCAACAGCTAACTGAGGCTCCGCACGGATTTGTTGAACTGATAACCAAATATGTGATAAGCACTGAGAAAAGACTCGACAAAATGCAAGAAATCCTGGACAAACTTGCTGACCGTGTTACCGGGAGTAAGTCAGATGCATCGTACACAAGTTCTGATAAGAGGCTCGAGATGCATTGGAGACATGTGGCAATGGTGATGGATCGCTTGTTCTGCCTCTGCTGTGTGCTGGCTATCGTCACTTCTTTCATTTTGTTCTTTCCAAGGCCGTAATCATTATGGTGTATGCAAATTTGCCAGTCAGCTTGAATTCAGTATTAATTCTTTGCTTTCTCTTTCAGAATTTCAGATGACCTTACATACATGAATTTTCTCGTCTTACTTCGCATTCAAACCAAATGCGTTTTCGACATGTTCTTGAGACCGCCTCAGAGTTTATAGGGTACAATTTCTAAACCCTTTTGTGATATAATCTATGTAAATATAGCTTTCATGTACAGTGAAACACAGAATATGCCTACGCGTGATCTTCTTCAGGTCAAGCGCCTGGCTATTAAACAACTTGTATGTGTATCTGCAATTTTGAGACCTGCACAGGTTTACATGTACTCCCGGGCATGCACTTATTTTATTTTATTTTATTTTATTTTTAACATATTTTTGGATTGCCTAAATAGTTACAAAGAACTAATCTGGAGGCCCTCCGCAACAAGCAAGGCACACAAAGAATATACAATACAAGCAGGACATAGAATCTATGAATTGACATGTGGTTTGACGTAACTATTCGGTACAATTGAATCAAAGACAAATCTGAAACGTTGACAGCTGAAAAATCCTAAAATATCAATATAATACACAAGAAGTGGCTCAAAATTCAAAGCGTCTCGTTTTCACGATGCAGGTCTGCGCAGCTTGAAATATTTCAAACAAGGCAACTCAGATCACTGAGATGTGAGTTGCCTTGTTTGAAGTATTGTATGAGTATATCACTAGCTAAGTGAACTAAGAGATTTGCATGCACACCAGGTGCTAGGATGTGACACAACGTATCCAGTAAAACTTGCCTACGCAATAATAATTTAGGACAGGTCACGAAACAGTGATAAATTCTCCGTTTTGGTTGGAGCATGTGCAGGCAGGTGACTGAAGTATATCTAATTTGTGGAGATGGAAGTTAAGCTGAGAAAAACCAAGGCGCAACTGAGTGTGACATATATTTGGAAAGCGCTAACCGTATCAAAAGTATGAGCTCAACAGATAATAAAGTAGAGTTTAATTTAGATTTGAAGATATCAAACGACCCAGACTCTCTGATATCGAGTGGCAAGTTATTCCAAATGAGAATACTGGATGGGAGAAAGGAGTCTCCATACTGTTTAGTTGTAAAGTAATCCCGTCTAATGTTGAGCCTGTTACGCAGGCTAATATTAGAGGTGAGTCCGAGATTACAAGGTACAAGGTCTGAAATGAAATTAGGGGTCATTTTTTATGAATGATCTTATAAAAGAGGGCTGGCTTGTAATATTTTCGTCTTGTGGAAAGACTTTGCCAACTGAGTAGAGTTAGAAGCAAATGACGGGGGTTGTGTTTCAAGGTCCCGGTACAGATACGGGGTGCTTCATACTGAGCGGCTTCAAGAGATGGTGATAAACCTTCCGTGCAATTGGCAAAGAGGACACACCCGTATTTGAGCATGGGACGGATCATTGTTGTGTGTATTGGGGTTAAGGCATAGCGAGATAGTTTAAATTTGAGAAGCCGTAACAGGGTCAAGCGTTGACTGGATTTATTGATGATGCGTGTGACATGGGGTTTCAGAAAGTGTAATGCCGGCAAGGTGTGTGTTCATTTGCTTCAGGTATGGCTGTAATTCCCAGGATAAGGGGTGGATCAGTAGGTTTATTGATTCAAGAAGAGAAAAGAACAGCAGTTGATTTAATCGCGTTGAAGGTGAGGCGCCATAGTTTCCCCCCAGAAGTAGATCTTACGAAGGTCGGTATAAAGACTTTCAGCAGAAATAGTAGGATTTTGTACGATTTCCAATACACTGGTGTCGCCAGCGAAAAGCTTGATTTCACAGGTTATTTCGTAAGTAATGTCATTTATAAAAACAAGGAACAATAGAGGGCCTAGTATGGAGCCTTTTGGCACGCCAGCTTTCACTGAGAGCCAAGTGGAATTTTAACCGCAAAGAGTCTTGAGTCGGAAGCGGGTTTACAGATAACTATTAAGGGAATCCACGACAGGGCTTGTGAAGCAGAGTTGTTTCCATTTGGAGACCCTCGTGCCAGACACGATCAAACGCCTTAGATATATCAAGAAATGCCATACGAGCTTCCTACTTTCTGTTACACAACAGAGAGATGGGTCGATAATTTTCCTTGGACTGTTTGTTTTTCTTGTAGACCGGGCACACATTAATTTTTTTTCCACACTTGCGGAAAGTGAGAGGTTTTTAGAGAGTGATTAAATATTTTTATAAGAGGGTGGCTGATTCCAGAGGCAGAGTTTTTTAGTGGAGCGTTTCCTATATTATCAGGTCCAGAAGCTGAACTGTTTTTAGGGATCTCAAGATCTTTTCAACCTGTGTAGGTTCGAACTGAAACATATGCAGGCGAGCGTCAGTTCTGAAAGCAAAGTCGGGAAGGGGTAAGGGGTTATCTTGGGGTGGGAGCTTACAGTGGTTAGCAAAATAGGTGTTAAAGATTTCGCACTTTTCAATGTGGTTGGATATAACCTTTCCATTGTCAATGAGTGGCGGAATTGATTGGTGGAGTTTGTTACCAAGCATTGATTTAATGAGGAACCACCACTTTTTAGGATTTATCTCTTTTAAATCAAGCTCAGAACGATTTTTTTTTCAAAATACCAACGGATCGACTTCTTTAGTGAGTTTACAGTTGTGTTGCGTTTATATTTAGAAAATTGGAAGAAGCAATCAATTTGTCAGCTAAAGGAAGGGTATAGGGACGGGGTTGAAGCGTGAGCCGCTTGTATCTTTTCCATGCACGGTTGCGCTGTCTGATGAGTCTCTTGATTAGTGTTGATGTTATTATTAATCCCCGGTTTGTCTTTAGGTCTGATAGTTATTTCACGGGTTGGGATAAATTCTTTACAAGTATCTATGAAAAGGTTAGACCAACAAGATACAACGTCATTAATAGAGTCAGTCAGATACCGCGAAACCTGTGTCCCAAGGTGCATATTGTAGGGCTGCGTTTAAGTCATCAAAGTTGCCACGCTTGTAGCCTGATACAGCACGTTTAAAGGGTCGATCTCTACGGATAAGGACGGAGAAGGAGCAATATATTACAGCATAATCAAAGGTGGAGATAGGTGGGAGTATGCCAGAATTCAGAATTAAGCCAGGGGAGTCGGTAATGATAAGGTCTTTACAGAAGTTGGGAAAAAATGGCATAATTGATAATCTTTTGTCATGGTTCGCAGACTACTTGCAGGACCGAAGGCAGAGAGTAGTTTTGAATGGGCAATCATCCGATTGGGGATACATAACTGCTGGTGTTCCACAAGGATCTGTTTAGGTCCCTTACTGTTTCTAATTTATATCAATGACATTGAAAATGTTGTTAACGCAAAAGTAAAGCTTTTTGCCGATGATACATATCTCTACCTCACGTTTGACGATCCTGAATACGCAGCTACGATCCTTAATGGCGATCTTTCCTCGTTAGATGAATGGTCCAAAGAATGGCTAATTTCTTTTAACGCCCTCAAAACCGACTCCATGCTCATCTCGTTAAAAAGGAAACCCTCCCCCCTCCCCCCCCCCCCCCCAACCATCCACCTCTTATCTTTCAAGGGCACCAATTGGAGCACAAACATCTGGGCCTCTTTTTAAAATCTGATCTGAAATGGAACGTGCATATTAAATATATAGCTACTAAAGCTACAAAACACTTAAACATTATGAAATCTCTGCAGTATACCCTTGATCGTGATACTCTTGAGGTTATTTATAAATCCTTTGTGAGACCTGTTTCGGAGTATGGTAGTGTCGTCAGGGATGGCTGTGCACTGACTGATGAAAAATTATTGGAGGACTTACAACTGACTGCGGCTCGTATCGTGACTGGAGCTATGAAAACTACTCCCAACGCTAAACTATATGAAGAAACTGGCTGGGAGACCCTGTCTAAACGAGAGAAATCAAAATTGATTATGATGTACAAAACTGTACACAGATTAACGCCTGATTATTTGTTTAATGCTTTGCCAAATGCACCAGGTATCAATGATAATCCCCCTTACAACCTTAGAGAACGCAGCGAATTACCTGAACTATTCAATACTAGGACAATTATTTTCGATAAATCTTTCTTCCCATCTGCAACTAGGCTATGGAATCACCTGCCATTAGAAACTCGTAATTTACCTACCTTGGCACAATTAAAAAAGAAACTCTTCCAACCCCGCGCGCACCCCGTAAAATACCCAGAGCTTTTAGTTGTCAGCAAAAGATATTTATTTATCTTCCACTGCAGGTTACGCATGGGTCGCAGTCAGTTAAATAAACACCTGTTCAAAATCGACAGGAACATGTATAATACCAGATGCAACATGTCGAAACGCTTTGTGACTGATGGAACTGCTGACTTGATACATGCACAATTCGCAGATAATCTAACACAAATACAATATACAAAGTATGAAAGTACAGATACAATACACATAACGAAAAGTATGAGCAAGCTAGTGACAATGACCGTTTAGCGGGACTCGGTTAGCATAAAGAAACCAGGTACGCGTGAATAATGCATAATGCATGAATCTAGTACATAATCATAACAGGAAACAAAAATATGGTTTGACGTACATCCTGCAGTAAGTGATACACCATAATAAAGCAGGCTGGAAAATCTACATTGGCAGTACGTGCCTTGATATCAGGTCCCAGCATTTATAAGCCAAATGTACTGTATGAAGTCGGCCACAAGCTTGAACGAGAGAACTAAGATTTGCGCATGAATGGACTCAAGCACGTGTCAGTGGGCGAACTTGATTGTGCTTGGTCATACAACCACTTTACGAACGGATAACCTACCATTGGTAGTATAAGGCAGAGACATATCATACAAGTGGATTGAATACATAATATGAAATAAATAACTCGTCAGCTAAGAAGCAGATCGTAGAAAATGGCATGTATGTAAAATGAATTGAAACGATTACCAGATATGAATTTAAAAGTTGAGGCGGCAAACAGATTGTTGTGTATGTGAGCAACCATAACTGGTATGAACCTCAGTGATAACGTTAATAGTAACGAGACCATCAGAACACACTCCTATAGTAATACAAGTTGGTGATATCTACTAAGGCGACAAGTTATCCCTTAGGTCGTAACCTGTAATAAATGGATTAAGGTCCAGCCTAAGCCGATGCGCAGTATGGACTGGGTCAACAGCATAGATGTGGTAAATGAACATAATTTATCCAAGATAAAACCCATGAAAATACTGTATCATATGCTCGGTAAACATGCACTTATAAGTTATAAGTTATAAATGCCTGTGATGCTTAATCAACCACACGTCACAAAGCTAAATTGCTCACAAAATAATAGAAAGCAAAGCTGTTGCTGCACTGCAGTGCATGCGCTGGCTGAATGAACAGACTCGATCGTTTACTTCTACACATATTCTGTCAATGACACATGACTAACTACATCATATAAGTAATAAATGTATGTGATAATGATTATTGAATCGATTCCTTGACACAATAAGACCACTATATATCTGGTAGAATATAAGGCTTTGAGACGTGTATCATGCATGTGTGTTGAATACACAAGTTGTAAAGAAATTGCATGTATTTATCGCCAGATACACTGCACATTGCATTAAAGTACTATACATGTATGATGCAGAAAGACAACTGTTTGACACATGTAGCTTACTAGTAACTGTAGTAATACTTCAGCTTATAGGACAGTTTTGTACCTTCTTGAGGCCTTATAGTGAGTAATTTTATGTCAAACGAGTCAGGAAATTGTTACACCTCTGCCTCTTTCCCTATTAGGAGGGCAAAAAACGCTTTGTACTTTGATATGGAAATTGTTTGTCTCTATATGTAAAAATGCCTAATATTAGGGTGGTGACTTCTGGGGAACCGTGTTAACAATCACCAAAAATATGCCGGTTGCACCTACCCTTTGCAATGTTGCAAGGCGTATTGGATCTTCCATGTTGAGAAAAAAAAAAAAAGAGTAAAATATTCAGACGATCCACCGGTGTCGACATTATGCAAAACCACCGGTGGAAAGAACCATCATGAAAACACTAGTTTTTATCTGTAGCTTTTTTAATCTTTTCATAATTTTACATCAATTTTGCTGAATAAAAGTAAGTAAATTTTTCTGCTCAAATACGAGTTTGCGTCATCTTTTACCCCATATCATCACACTCACTGGATCGGTCTTTGTCCTGAACTATTTTGATTTGTGTGCAAATAAGGCCGCCATGGAGTGGCCGGTATCCTTTGAACATTTTTGACAACAACTGTGTATTGTGTTCTCTGTCTCTTCTGTTTTCTGGTTTTAGTCAAGATTGGTAATCATGTATGGCCAAACTATTGACTATTGGTAATTATAAATTTTAAAAGTCATATTCAGAACTTATGTCGTAATTACGAGTTTTAAAAGGAATTTTTTTCCTTAAAATTTCGATTCTTTTTACCATAACTTCAGACTTTTATGACTCCATGTATTTTTGCAACAAAGTCAGCAGTGACTGTTTTGGGAGAGACAGGAATTGTCAGTATGGTTGGTATATGGATACCAGTTTAAATTTGTATTTATATGGGGCTTTTCAAACCGTTTGTTTGTCTATTTTATTTCATTCATTTCATTGGTTGACCGTTTGCAATGTCTTCAAGATTTTACAAATCGAGAATAATGGGTACACAAATGTGATCCAAGAAAAAGAAAGACCTGTTTTTTGAATGATACACCCCTAAGCTAACATTGACAGTTTGTTGAAATGATACAGCTATTAAGCTAAAATTGCATTTCATGGGTGATTTAATAACAAAGTGCAGTGCCAGAATTCAGTAGAACTTTGAAATTCTGAGATTTACTTTCTGCGAGAAAAAGGCAACAATACAAACTCCATAAAAATAAAGCAACTCACCATATCGTCTTCAAACTTTTGCGACAATAAAGGGTCGTCAATAGGTGCCACTTCAGTGACTTTTGGATTTTTCAATAATTTTCTCAGTTACTTTTAAGGAAAGTTTTGAAAAGGGATCTTCTTTGGAAATGGCCCGACCAACTGATGGGAAAAGACACACAAACATCAAAGGGAAGTTCATACCCATTTCATTATATTCCAAGATGACCTTGTCCTAAATCCAAAGGTTACAGGAGTAATTTCAATGCATGTAGTTTTTGGATGGTGACTCAAGGAACTACTTATTTTAGATCTGAAATGGTTCATCATCATGCCCAATTTCAGATCTAAAACAAGTAGTTCCTCAATAGGAATAAGGTTGGAGTTTTATTTGGAGAACCTAGACTTAATCATGAGGGTCACAAAACAACTTTTGTAAATTTCATTTAAGAAAAAAAATAATAAATCTGGGACTTTGATATTGTGCAGGGCAATGTTTCCCTGTTCATGGTCAAGTTGAGACTGCCAACAGGCAACCATGACCCAGTTTTCAAGGCCACAGAGCTTCTTGAGTGAATTTAGTGTTCGCATGACACTTCCAAAAGGCTAAGATTTTCATATATGTATTGTATGACATTTTCTCTATTTGAAATTTTTTTGCTTTTGTAAAATTTTACTTCTTCAAAACAGCTCAGCTGATGCTCTTCTAACATGGCAAAATTGTACCTGTACCAATCCCCTGCTATATTCATGAACTAGAGTGCTGCAATTATTTTGCAATTTTTAAAGAAATAGGGGTGATCTGGGTTGGTTTAATTTCTCAACACACAGCCTTTTGTTCCCGTGATGCATGTTTGGGACACCTAGCAACCATGGAGAAAAAGTGAGAGTCTTGCAAAGTGACCACAGGGTATGGGCGGTCAACCATAAACAGGATGGGCAGCACCACCTTTGGGCCAATTTAGAACTAACCCAGATATAGACTATTATTAAATTATGTAATGGTCAACAGCAGTGCATGCTAAAATTAACATTATGTGGGTACTAACAGAAATGCATGTACACAAAGTGCCAGCATTATTTTTAGTCTGGTCTTTCAATAAATGTCGTGCCTGAACTATTTTCCTGTCATTCAGCCTTGGTCAGCAATGCCGAGGTGTGAGATGGGAACAGGTGTTATAACAGGAGTAATGTGCTTTAAGTTACCAGTCACAAGCTTGGCATATCCATCCAGTTGAAGCTTCTTTATGCACGCTAAAGCATAGAAAACAAAATCCCAAAGTATGTAAAAATTATTTATTTACATATCTACAACTAAACGGGAATGATATGCACTCTATACAATAGTAACCATGCACAGGTACACCGGACTTCAAACAGGTTGGCTATGTACATTTAATAAGTCATTGAAACTTGCTAATTTCATGCTGGGTCCAACAGAAAACACAGATTTAGCCCAACTAATGGTCTGGAATAGAAATTCGAGGGACACCAGGGTGTGTGTATATGTAAGTCGTACAGCCCGCCTTACCATCAATGACAAACATACAAGAATGGCAGCACCATTTTCCATTGCATCTACAACCCTGTTACATAAAATTATTTTCTGTATTAAGGCACTTTCTGTTGAACTTCTTCCTCTGTAACATACAAGATTTAGCTCGCTGTATGCTATATACAGTGAAAAGTTGTTATAATGACACCCTCTGTTCCCTCACAAATTTGTCCGATGACTGAATATGTCAGATAAATGAATCAAACAACAAAGAAAATGAACTTTTGCCATTCAAAACTTGTGTCATTGTAATAAATATGTCAGATATCTGAGTGTCGTTATAATGAGGTTTCACTGTACAATATGCGTATGTATAGAACTCACAAAAATTAAAGAGTTTCAAGCTCAGCACCAAGTGGCAACAGCTTCATTCAGCTTTGACATGGGTTGGATACAAAATATATGCTTTCAGTACTATATCCCTGTAGCACTGAAACATATGATGAGACAATACACTCATATATCATTACACATCTCAATGAAGTTTCTTGAGCTCTAAAAAATACACTACAAATTACCATTTTCAACCTTTACACATGTGTATACAAAAGTAAGCCTTAAGTCCTGAATCTTTGTTAAGTACAGTAATCTCCTGTAAAAAAAATGTTTAAACTTTAAATGCTTGCATTCCTTTCAATATCCAGATCTGTTGATTTTTTTTTTGTCTTAATGTCTATAAATATATGTAAATAAAATAAAACTGTAATATAACAGCAAGTTATAGAATCAATGATGATATGGATAACACACTTAGTACAGTACAATATTTTAAAATTGGATATAAACCATAAAATCGTTGCTTTTCAGGCAACTTATAAAGTGTGAAAAAATACTTCACATGTACTGTTTAGCTTAATTTATACCAATAACTTACATATGGCTTAAACATATATGCACAAATGAAAACAATAAAGAGGACGGAAACCACCATGATGTCTCAGATGCTTTATACACAATGCATGTAAATCTGTCCAAGCTTTTATGAACAAAAACTAGTAAAAGTTGCAATCTGTACACTATACATATTTACACTATGATGTATAATATTGCCAACAATTTCACAACTTGTCTTTTAGAGGAGCACTTGGAACAAATTTTAACCCTTCCTCCTTGAAGACTGAGTCAAGCTTTGCTTGACATGAGTTGGGCACTAAGTGCCCAACACATGCTCAGAAAAGCTGTTGACCTGGGGCATGTCATCTTCACAGGCCTTGTCTGCAATTCTCAGCCAAGTCGTTTTTCATTACGGTTGAAATTAGTTGAAAACAATAACGCAGAGGACAATTGGCCATCAGCCAGTTTTGGCCAGTTTGAGGGGGGAAGGCTGAAAGCTTTTCAAGTGTCAACTGTAATAATCAGCAAGTCTCATAGACACAGCTGTTGATTTGTTAACCACGAAATGCATGTAGGTCATTTTTGTAAATCGAAGACCATACACAAACCATTTGGAACTCCATTAATTTCATCCAAATTAAATTATGTTGCCATCCAACTAGAAACATGCAACAGTAATGTTCTTAATTTTACTGATTTTTCAATTTTAATACTACCGGCACCACTGTAAATTTGTACATGTTATAAACAGACAGACCATGTTTAGGAGGAGTCTTAGCAAAAGTAAAACAGTCTTGGGACAGGCAAGTCTGCCTTAGACTTGTCTTAAAGCAGAGTCCACCTAGACACAGTCTATCTGTCAAACTGATATTCTTACTCAGCTACATGTAGCAATGGGTGGTCTTTCAGACCGTGGAGGTCAACCAATCAGAGTTCAGCACTCTCCATACAAGTACAAGAATACACAGTTGTCTTGATCCACATCAATTCTGTCTGTCTTCAAGCCTGACACACTTATACAAATGCATGTCATTTCATCCTGTCAGCTGTAAAGACTGGCATAAAACCATGTTTGAATATAAAAGTGAAGCTCCCCGTTGACAGTGACACAAGCTCTAAGCAGTTCATTTTGTATAGAAGTTCCCTGTCATACACACTGAGTACTGGGACCACTGGCCAGGACACACGCTTATTATAGTCAAACAACATAATCATGATGGACTGAACATTGAAGTCCATATCCTAGAATACATCCCGACTCCTCCGAGACTAGCCTGCACCAGAGAGCTGCGACTAACTCGGGAGAAGCATTGGATGCACCAACTACGCTCGATTGAGCCATTCGGCCTCAATATCATGGGAAAGTGGGCTCCCTTGCTCAGTTTAATACTAAATTTTTATTGTCTGAGCTCATTTTCCCATGCTATGTACCACTCAATTAACACATAAAGTGTTAATTTGAAAACAACTGCATATTTAATCACAAGGGAAATGTTCCTAAATATTTCCATAGTCCCTATCCAGGGCTATTGGAACAACTATTCTGTTGTTCTAATTCTAAACAAGCCTAAGATAAGTACTGATTGACCCACAGTCACCAAACATTTAGGTGTTTCCACATTAGGAAAACACCTATTTTCAAAGAAAAATTCTTTGAATCAACGTAAACAATAGCACGTGTTTTATGTAGCAACCTAACGTATATAAACAGGCACACGCAGTTTTTTCAATGGTCGGTTTCGTAACTGATGAGGTGAAGAAATCACCGAAACTAGTCTTACGTCGAAAAACCACAAAAGCCTCTTCCATCTATGGTCTAGTCCCATCAGATTTGCAAACAACATAATCAGTGCACACCTGAGAAAATAGAAAGCTGATTTATTTTATTCTTTGAGCAAGCAGTACACAATCATGCACGAGCATAGAATGTGTAAAGCTGGTACAGGTATCTTTACGTTGTCTGGCCCACTGGCTTGGCAACATTCAAGTCTTCCCACCTAGTCCCCAATATGCACCTCTGACACAAAGAAACCTTGGTGTCAAAGGTACTTATTGGGAACTTTTCTTCAACACCCGTTTTGATAGCGTGTCAGCTTTTTCTGGCCTTTGCCTAGTCTTCCTACATATATTAGATGACTACAAATTTCATGCATTAAGTTATTATACTGTGTATTGTATTTCAATGGAATTATCCCATACATGTACCACATGCATGTACACATATATCTATTTATATACATATCACAGATGTAAAATTGCAATAGAGTGAAACCTCAACTTTCAGAGAAAACTACCTGTTCAGCCCAAACAGTATCTTAAACCTGATGATTCACTGTATGTCCTCCTCAGTGTAAAAAAAAAAACCCTTTAGCCCCAGCCTGCAGTCACCATGACGTCTATGCCGTAGACTCTTTCTTCCTGTCCTTAGTCTTCTTTCTCCTGCCAGGCCTCAAGCTGCTGGTATTCACTTCATCCTCAATTGTCAGCAAGGTCTCTTGTGAGTCCCTCTTCTTCATGTGCTTCTTTCTGGTCCTGTCAAGCATTAAAATGAGCAAAAAAAAAAAATTGTGACTTTATGATAAAACATGCAGAAAATTTCACTTTTCCATTTGATCTGCCCTCTACAGAACACAGAGTATATGTGGTTCAAGCAAAAGCAAAATAATTTGGGGGAATTTTCACAGGACAACCCAAAAGTTGTGCGGGACCCTAAAAAACCATCATGATATACCAGTATACCCAATCATAAAATACTACGCTGTCCTCCTGGTATGACTGGGAAGCTACAGAACTACCACTGATACTACAGAAAACTTTCCACAATTTCCCAGCACATGAGCAGAGTGCCCCTGTCCCACCTTCTTCCACTGAACTGGGTCATGGTGAGGTTGACATCTGGTAATGCAGGTTGTATTAAATAAAGCCACCTAGAATAATTTGGGTGCTGTTTTGTGCTAAACAAATGAACAAAATATGGCCCTTCTTCATATAGCGGTGTGCATAATTATATGATGTAGAATCATAATATCAAACTACGTGTATCAAAGTAATATTTGCAAGTCAACCACATGTCAATACATCAAATTATACAGGCATATAGCCACAGCAACAAGTAATCAGTACCTTTTCCTTGGTGTGTCCTCCTCCTCCTCCTCGTCAGACACAAACTTGAGGTCTCCACTCTTAGTGACAACAGCTGTAGTCTACAACAGTTAATGAATTCTCATCATACCACCGCTGAAACCAGTTCTGAATGACGCCAATGACAGAATCAGTGTCATTCAAAGTATACATGCATATTAAGCATCTTGAACGGTGCTAATGACAGGGTGATTGCCACTTTAAGTATACATAAAGCAAACACAACCAGAGTCATGATGTCGGTATAATGCAGATAACATTACAGCAACACCGGGGCAGTACAATAAAATTTCAGGCATTACACTCAAATTTGAGAGATGATATCTTAGTAGCTCATCATAAAGCCTATTTAGCAACAACTTCAAATCCAATGCAGGGTTGCGTAATTAGCCACATAATGTATACATGGTATAGACTTTTTAAAGAACTCTGCTGTTTAGACTACGCCTTTTACTTATAATTCGAGTAAAGCTTCCCTTCAAGAACAGAATCATACAACTGATAAAGACCAATAAGAAGATGCATCTTTTAATTGTGATATTTGTCACTTACGATGCCTGATGCACGAGATGAGCGAACTTCATCTTCCTCATCCGCTGCATTGTGGTCATCATCGTCTAGTTCTTCTGCCTCTGCAGACCCTGACAAACAAGATGATATCACTGTGAAGTGTCAAGATTTTCACACCAAAAACTCTAAATTAAGAACAGATAATTAACCCTTTCCCCCTTAAGCTAGCTACCGTCTGCTTCCATGAAAAAGGACCCCATCAGAATAGCTTGCTACAGGTCATCAGACATTGTAGGGCTGGGCTTGGCACTTCCATGTGGCACTGACTCCATCCCTAAGGAAAGCTGTTGACACAAGTTTTAATTCAAGGACAAATGGGTTAAAATGATAATATCAAAGTCAACCAAAGCATGTTCAACTTGACACATTCCAAAGACGAATCTTGCAGCAATCTGGCAAAATTTAACAAGTTGCTGAGACCAACAAAGCAAACGTAAACTAGTACTCTCTCTGCACAGAATCATCATAACTATAAACTGTACTAACAATCTTTCACAGAAATAGACAGTGAAATAAAATCTTTCTTGAGAGACAACCATGTGGCAAACCAAAATGTGTTTTTTTTTTTTTATCGGGACAGGTGTTCTTTCATTGATGATTTGGTAACAGTAACTAAATAACATAAAGGATCCAGTGCATGTGGTCTCTAATCATCAGGACAAGTGGGAAATACCTGATAGCACCCCAGCGACTACAGGGCACCGTTCGCTGGTGGTTCCTGTTTACACATCTCCACCAATAGGATATGCCAGTGGCACTACAGCCACCAGATGTCATAAACCATGTGTCCCAGTGCATGTATTTCAAAATATGCTAAAAATGGCAAACAGATATTCACAGAAGAAGGCTCACCTCTTTCAGCTACATAGTTCGCAGGGAAGAACCCTTGCTGCCCAGTGGTCAACAGTTGCCCCATCCACCAATTGTCATTGTCTTTGTAGAGCACCAAGATTATATCGCCACGAACAAAATCCAGTTCATCTGACCGAGACCGCTGGTAGTCATACAAGGCAACCACCTGAAAATTGTTCACAAAAATGTTGTATGACAATCCAAGATGTGTGTAATCTGGAAACCATTTACCTTGAAAAATGTACAAACACTTTGTAAACTAGAACAATGACCAGGTCATCAAGGGCCTGCAAGCATCTTATTTTTATAGTCATGTGACTTTTTTCCTTGAGGTCAAAGACACCAAATTGCAATCACAAGTGAATTCCAAAGCTACCTAGGTACATCAACTTTCTTTGCAGTGCTCTCATGACCTTGACCTTTGACCTCAAGGTCACCCATAAGCACTCCTCACTAAAGTCTGACCTCAATCCATGTTTTAATCAAGTGTGATGAATTTCTCTCAAATCCTTCTCTTTCTGCATGGAACACATTTTTCAAACAGCCCCATGACCTTGACCTTTGACCTCAAGATCACATGTGACAAGTCACAAGTGAACTACACTCTGGATACATAAAATGTCTAAATATAATAAAACTTCTATCAAATACTTCTAGGGTTATTGCACAGAAACAGATATAGGTATGTCCCTGTGACGTTGACCTTTGACCTCAAGGTCACAAAAAGCATCATGTAGCAAAGAGCTATATGAATACACATTGTGACCAAGTTTGATGAACTTGCATTAAACTGTTCTGGAGATATAGCATACAACTCCATTTTAGTTGTAAGCCCCTGTGACCATAATCCTGAGGTCAAGGTCACCCATAAACAATCCCGGCCAAGGTTTGACGTAGATGCATACTTTGACCACCTTTGAAGGCAACTGAATAATAACATGGAAAGTTACGGCCCACAAACAAAATTCAGACACGGACCAGTTGATTACTATAGGGCTCCCACATCTACAATGCAGGGCCCTAATTACAGCATGATGCACCACATCATAGTTTTTGAAAAAGTATGATTTTGTTCTCGATACCCAAGCACATGGCTAAATTTATAGTTATACATATCAGTACTGCACATAAACATTGGTAAAATTCTTTACATGTATCATGCATTAGAGTAAGTACAATGTTAGGAAAAGTATGATTTGAATATGTTAATGTGGTTAATGATGATAAAATGACACAGCACACAAGGCATTAATAATTATTTAATGTGTTAACCAGCTCTCAATCACTGTATTACTCAGATGTGAATCAACATAATGAAGAAAATTGGGCCTTCCCTTCCTTGATTAGCTTCAAAGAAAAATGGCAGTCAACTTTTTTGAGATTTCAATGATGAAAGACAAAAGGGAATGCACACTTTCAGTAATCTGCCTGAAACAATGTACGTTAAAAACCCTTCAAGCTATGAATACAGGTGGCATATTATGTGATAGGAAATTATACTGAATACACCAAGAAGCCATTTGGAGTGGGGTTGGTGGGCAAGTCTCTCTCTCTCTCTCTCTCTCTCTCTCTCTCTCTCTCTCTCTCTCTCTCTCTCTCTCTCTCTCTCTCTCTCTCTCTCTCTCTCTCTCTCTCTCTCTCTCTCTCTCTCTCTCTCTCTCTCTCTCTCTCTCTCTCTCTCTCTCTCTCTCTCTCTCTCTCTCTCTCTCTCTCTCTCTCTCTCTCTCTCTCTCTCTCACATACATGCATACAACACACACACATACACACACAAACATAAGAGACCTCTCAATTTCATTGTCTAATATTATCATTTCCATTGGGTCCATTCCTTGGTCAACAGTGACGGCAGAATCTGTCATTGTGCTTGATGCCACTATTGGCAAATCATCAACAAAAGATTAAAAAAATGAAGTAAATAAACTTGTATGCATAGACAACAGCCGCATGAAGCACCAACCTGACCCAGAGGTCTGCGGTATACAACGGCCAGGTGTGATCCCATGGGGTGAACCTGTGGCATGGGCTGGCCATATGCCACAGGCTGATAGGCGGGCTGAAGTGAGGTGTTAGGTGATGATGCCACACCAATCTGCTAGGTGAAAGAGGCCAAGTAAAGCATGGACAATATCAGTATAGACACACTCCAGTACCTACACCACTTTATCAACACGGCACAAAGCATCAGTCTTTACACGTAAAGCAAACACCAGCCAGTATAAGCTACCATGAAATGACGGACAAATTTGTGAGGCGTCACTGTGGTTATGCATGTATTATGTGTCATTAGTGTCAAAATGAGAGAGGCCTTTGTCCTGGGTCTCTATTTTAAGCTGTGATTTTGGTTACATGCAGTTACTTCATTCATACATGCTCTCTGTTACTGTAAATATCCCAATATATTATCTACCTTACTATCAAGATTGCCATATGCATGCTATAAATTATTGGCATTAATACATGTATGTCCACTACCGGACCACAGTCCATATACATCTTGCATAACACAAACAGGCTACATGTACATTTGCAAGTAATTAAAATTTTTCTTGTATGACTGAATATGGTAAATTCAATTGCAGACAAAGAAGTCACAATATAATGTTTTGATGAAGATAATTTTATATTTGAAAGTATATCATGCATTTCAGGCAAGGGTATTTCGAAACATTTACAACTTTTTCGCTTCCAAAGTTTAGTCACACATAATGTTGAATTTTATCACTAAATCTAACAGTGTGTTGAAAACGTTAAACCTGATGTGCAAATAGTTTGCGTGTGCCACTCATCCTCCTATGCTGCACCAGTGATACAACACCATGATAACTAGGCATGCAATTTTTTTGTGCAAATTTTCATAAAACACGTCAATCATGACGGGAAGATATTTATTTCCAATCATACTAGTAACACTAGTACGGCAAATTTGTTGAACCACTTCGTGTTGCAAACATGCGCATGGGTGATTCCTCCCACCAGCTGACTTTTTCATCAACTTTGCCATTTGAGAATATCTAAATACCCTTCAATACCACAAGGCGATCAACTCCCTCATGCCACTATTTGCTATGTGTGACTTTTAAGGTGTTGTTTAGCTAAGGGATGGTTCAACGTTATCATCATTTTTGAATTAGTACTAAGGGTACTAAATTTCATGACCCCCCTCCATCCCCCAAATTAGTACTTTAATAATGATGATTTTCGCAAAAAGTCATTGCAAAATTGCACAAAACAGGCCCAAAAATTGACCATCATTTTCCATTCTGTGAAAGTGTACAGACCCATTTAACCCCCTCCCCCTTGGGTACTGTAAGTACTAGTTCAAAAATTATGAAAATGCTGAACCCTAAGAATGACAGAGTTTAGTGCAATATGAATGGAGTTAAATAAACTGTTAGTGTTAGATATCACACATGAACTTGTTTAGTGAAATAATGAGCATATACAATAAGGTGTTAAGACATCATACACTGGCCATACTGCAAACAGAATTAACTACATGTACATATCAATACACAGTGTGACACCATAAACCAACATGCATTTTCAAGTCAGACCTACCTGGTCCTGTATAGGAGTTTCTGATCTGGAAGGCGGTCCTTGGTAGGTAAACTGGGGTTTTCCTTGCATCTGTTGGTCATGTGCAAACAACAAGTCAAGTAGTTTACATCTGTTTACTATAAAACTAAATGACCTCCATGCAGTTTGAAAACAGCAAAAAAGTGCCCAGATTACTACAGTTTCTGATTTTTCTTAAACTTTATCAATTGCATCTGTGCCCTAACAATAACTCCCCTCATATATTGGGCACAATGTGAAGATTGTGTGCAAACATGCTGTATTTTTGTATTGATAATGCCAACTTACACATAACCCCCAACATACCAGTAAGTGACAACCACTTTGCTGCAAGGCTTTCTGTGCAGTACCTGGTGTTGGGTACAAACTACCTTTGACAAACATGGCAAAAAACCCAAGATCTGTCGACACTCTCCCACAGATACCATGATGAATTTACAAGGCACAAACTACATGTACCCTGTCCATTTCTTGCAGCACATCTAACCCTGTACATACATGTAATAAGAAATATATGAAACACAGAGAACAAGGGGTTTCTTTTTGGAAAGTCTTACAAATGGACAAACTAGATACAAGTTACAACTGTGTATACTCATGTTCTTTCCAGGGTAAGGCTCACATTCCGGCATAAATTAAAACATTAAAAGCTGAGAAGCCTGGAGAATTATCATAGTATAATACTAGCCTGTCTCATATGACAGGAGTTTGAATGTCATCCACCCATATTGTGACAAACTTATGACATACGTCCTACTCGGTCATTCAGTATTATTCCATGGCTAACTTTAAATGAAAGGAAAATAACAGTGATATGGGAATATGTACTCACAGCATTGATACCAATCTGAGGAGGGCGTGACGAGTGAGGAGGTATATATCCTCCCCTGCGTCCAACTACAAAGAAACAAATTACATACGTGCATGATGTTTTGTCAGTGCCTACTTTCTACTTTTTCCTCTCTTTTTCATTTTTAAAAACTGAGTTTACATCTGTCACAATGACCACTATTTACTCTGTACATATATCCATAAGTTGGTGTCAACATACATGTACGTGCACCTAGCTATAGTATGATAAGTCAGCAGCTGCGAAAACTTCGAATAACAGAAATCTACCACAGTGGTACCTGCTATATGCTACCGCCCCTAATGCCAGATGAAAGTGGTCACATATTGCAGGTGGTCTTTAATTGCAGGTAGATTAACAAAGAAACAAGTGTCTAGTGTCTGGTATGGGTGGTTTTAAAAACTAATGTGGTCTCTTATGAGAGGTGGTCTTTCAAGCAGGTAACACTGTATGAACTACTTGTCTGTTGTGTACCTGAGCTGAAGCCTGGCCTCCAGCCTGAGGCACTCTGCTTCATGTACTGCGCTTGTGCTGCACACTGAGTCTGCTGCATGGTCGCTGTCAAGGTCCCCGAGGCGTGGGGGGAGAATGCTCCTGGCTCGGGACTCTGTAAGCAAAATACAGCACACCAGTTAACGAATCTTGTATTCCAGTGGCATGGATACAGCGAACCCCTGGGTCTGTTCAGGTGCTGACAATGAGAACGTGTACAAAGCTGGCATAATAAGATTGCTTTAATTTCATATTCAATAAGTATAAATGAATTCGAACACAATGCAGAAGTGAAAGGTGTGTGACCGGAGCTGAATAGGAACAATGATAATGATGATGCATTGCCACACATCAGTAATTAAATCAAAATCAACCTACGTTGACAGCAAGACTGGCAAGTGAGTTCACACTTGTGCATGGTTTTATATATGCAGAATCACCTCAGCTCCTGCCTACAAAAGCATCGATCACAACTTGATTTGGTTCTTCACCCTGTCTTTCGAAAGAGGCCAAAAATGAATGGGGTGTTAACCATCAGCTGCAGCAATTTTTCACCACCATTTTGCAGTCTCAGCTTCAACTGTGTTTCTTGGTGTCAGCTGGACACACAGGTCAAAACCAGCACCAAGGAAAGCTGTTCCAGTCTTACTGTCAAACGAGAGGAACAATTACTTATAAAGAATGTATTTTCACCATGTAACTTGCATATAAAGGAAACTGATAACAATGACAATCAGTAACTCATAAAAGATTTCTGAATCAGAACGAAAAAAAAAAAAAAACTGGAAGTAAGAGATACGACATAGATGACACAGTGTGTGGTAACAGCAACACAATGGAGTTAGAAATAACACGCAATATGTGTTTCTACTCTTGATCATGAAGAACAACTGAATGTGCAGCCCTGTGATCTATGTACATCATGCACATGTAAGTGAAAAGCCTCTGGTACGCAGGCACAATGTACAGTGTATATAATGTCACACAAATAAAGACAAGACAAATTCCTGTGGATGCCTTGCCTTACAGGGTTGATCAGGGAGGACACCTGGAGCATCACCAGTGTGCTGTAGTTTCTTTTTCTTTTTCTGGGTCCTCTGCATTGGTGGTGTGTGACATTATGAAAAGGAAAATTGATACTTACTAGGTTAGCGCTAGCACTAGCCAAAATAGCCAAATGCTACTAAAAACTCAAATTGGCTAATAAAAGTAGTAAATGGCCACTGAAATTTCCCAAAATTCTTTGTTTTAATGTAGAAATTTAACAATTCAAAGTCTGTGTAGGTCTTTCTGGGAAAAAGGGAAATTTTGGCTAGTAATTTCAAAATGCTGGCACTAATCTAGACTGATACCTACTGGACATCCAAGTTTTGGTAGGGTAACCTGTAAACAGTATTTGTGTAGCTTTTTCTGGCTCCAACCACACTCTTGAAGATGTGGAAGTCATTGTTAATAAATCAGATATTACTTGGGTTTTTTTAATGTGCTCTTTTTGGGTGTACTGTACAGCATGCATATTAAAGCGATGTGTGTAGTCTGCAAGTTTTGCTGCTATACCAAATCACTGTTGATGTAACCTTCCATAGTTGTAAGTGTAACACACTCACTGATTAAAGAACCAAACGTCACACTGGTAAATCATTAATATAATCAAGTGAACTTTCAAATTTCATGCAGTTACATTATACGCTGAAGTGCTAAAATCACACTATTTTTAAAAACTATGGTTGATATAAGTTTGCTGGAGTAAAGATTATACTGTGAAACTTGTGGTTTTTGAGAGGTACAAATAAAAAAGTTAAATTTCCAAATATCAGCAAGGAATACCAGCTGGTTTTTGGTGTGCTCTGGTTAGATGTATGTACAGCACATATAAGACACACTCCAGCAACTTGGCATTATTCCTGTTCTATGATCAACCATGAGGTTCCACATGCATGTATAGTATACTTATTTTTATATATCAATGAAGAATGAAATGCATTATCTTATTAATTGCACTCAGTCCAAAAAAAAAAAAAAAAAGAAAATTATGGCTTATAATTAATGGTTAATGCAAAACTCAATTCAGCTACATGTACATATTGAATGCATATTTCTGGTGCAATAATATTTAATAGTAAATATTTGTATTTGGGGAAAATATGTTTTTTCTTACCATTGGAGGAATTTTTTACCTCTCTATATTACACCAAGTTTAAAATAAATATACAGAGTATGGAATTCTCTCCATTCATAATACTATACATGCATGTGTACACCTACATGTCTGCCTCAAAGTCAACTCTTTTGAAAGTGCACGTTTTTGTCAATGTAGCATAAGCTCTTGATTTTGCAACCAAAACCAATTCTACGAATCATGTTATCTGCATGTATAACTAATAACAGTAACTGTGAAAAACTGCACAAACCCGTAACCAGAAAATCCCAACTCTGAGACATGTTTATTTGCCAGCATGTATTATGATGATGAGGGGGGTGAATGCTGGCAAAATGGTGCATCTCTGTCACAAAGCTATAAATAGTAACAGTCATGGCATATCAATACAGCGTAACGCGAACTGGCTTCTACCTGTGTTATATAGACCATATACTTACTCCAAGCTTAGGGAATGGATCAGCTAGTTCCTAAACGAACAGTCAGCAAATTGGTGTCAATCTAATTTGATATATCAATGACAGTGAGTGCAAAATTCTGATCTTATCTGAACAGTAAATCTATGCACTTGCATGCATACAAATACAAACTAGTGATATCATGATACACAGATTTTGCTTCTTTGCTCCTCGCCATGCTAATTTGGCAATTTATAAACAATTGGCAACTGAATAGTGTATATCCATGTGTGCGTGTATGTGTGTGTGTACTGAAGTCACTGAAACTGCACAATAATACAATGTAAATTGTAATGCATAAACAAGCATGTATATACATTGCACATGCACATGTACAAAGTCCACTCAAGTTTTGATTACATTCGTCATTTCAGTAACATCTTCTTGTACATGGTCAAGCATTCATCACGACTGACAACACAAGAAATAGCAGTGGTGTATCGATGAAATATGAAACAAAAAACTGGGCCTGGCCCAACTGACATATATACAATGTACAATGGAACACAAAGCACACGCAGCATGCTCAACTTACCATGGACATTCCCTGTGCAGGTGAGTACATGCCAAGTGCTGAGGTGTCAAATGTAGACCCCCACGTACTCTGCAGGTTGCTTGTATGCCCAAAGGCAAGGCTGGACCCCGGGCTGGGGGGTACAGCCAGGGGGTGGCGATCAGGGGAGCCAGGGCGCATGTTTTGGAAAGCCTAGGTGACAAGAGGGGAGAAAGCAAGGTGCAACAATGTGACATGCAAACAAATAATGAAGTCATTCAATTTGTTGCATGTCAAATAACAAACACATTAAACTACATTTTTCGTCAGAACTTAACTGAAATGCGAACAGTTTTCACAAGGCTTCCACTGACTTGGACCCACACAGATGGCAAGCTTAAACCAGACAAGTGCCTAATGTAATCTACATGTATCATCAAAATTTGGCCATGTCTGGTACGTATCCAATGTGAAAGCCATATTGAAGCTACAAGACAGAAGCAAAGCAGAAACATGTTGTTGCTCCATCACTTCTGTACAGTAAATCAAAGATCTTTGCCTGGGTTCTGGTTTATCTTTTCATAACCTGACATCTACAAATGCCAGGTCTACAAGATAAATGAATTTGTGCAAACAAGGCAATTAGACTACGCAAAAATATGCACATGTGTGGAAATGGGAAGGAAGAAATGGAAGACTTATGGTGCTAATAAGCATGCTATCACTAAAACAAATCCACTTTGTCACCCTAACAATATCACACATTTGGAAGTACACGTACTTCTGACGTTATGGCCAAGAAAGACCCTTCTGCCATTGTGTTCTATTAAACTGATTCACCCATAAACAACATCACCCAGCACATATTGCTGACCAAAAATACAGAAAAGGATGTGTTGTCTCCAATCAGAAAGTGATTAAAGTATAACCTTATTGTCCTCCCATTACATTCCATTGGAAGTTATTATTTTTGATGAATTTTTACCTGTAGGTGGACATGTAGTAGAAAGACATTTCACAAACTTTTTACACTTTTTAGCAAAAGCTACATCTTGCTGCACTGAAATCACTGTTGAATACTTTACAAAAAAAAAAAGTGGTCTTACAATTTTGTATTTTTTACCACATAGTTTATCGATATTCATTCATAATCGTGAACCACAAACTTTGGCAACAAAGATCAAGTCATCTAGAGTAAGCTGTAGACAATATTGCTACTGGCACCAGAAAGTGGAATTTTGTTTCCCTTTCACGCACAGACAAGAAAAAACAAATCTGCAGAAATGAACTATTTGAAGCAGCGTTGATCTGAAGCGAGTGTATAATCTTTGGATCTGTTTGTCTCCCATGCACTGCAACAAGTATGTGTTGTATGTGCATGTAAGCGGTCGTTTTTAATTCAATTTTTACCTCAAATGTCACTCTCTTCAAGATTTTATGGCCAGCCTTATATTGTAAACAAAACACAGCAACATTACAAATACTTTCTTTTCCACCCTCCCAAGCCTTTCATCAACTTCCAGACAAATGCCAAATTTCTAATTAGAAGCTTAATGATCTTCTCAAAAAATTTCTGTGGATGTGTCAAATATTTTACACATACATGTATGAGAGTATGATTGAATTTACTCTTAAATTTTTAAGTCACACAATTTTCAAGTTTTGACAGATTATAATGAAAAGTCTCCATTTTATACATATTCTTCCCAGAACATGTACAAGATAAGAATAAGGTACTCAAGTTACCATAATATACTTATTTGTCTTGTTTTCGCCGATTCATGTACCTACATAAAAATATTCTTCTTTTTTTGTAACAACAGGTTGTATTTTAGTTACTACTGCCTGTTTGTCCTCAGAGGTTTCTTCATGTTTACTATAGAATACTTGTACACATCTGCCAAACCCACAGCAAGCTGAGAATAGGAATAGACACAAGGTATGTAGGCATGTGCATACTCATGTACATGTAGCACTCCCTACTCCACATGGATATATCTAAATCATTAATATATAGCATATGCTGCATGATCAAACTAACTTTTATCCCTTTAACTGTTTTAAATTTGTTGACTTGAACATACCTTTAAGCACATAAAAATCCCACTAAAATTTCACACCAAACAATAACTTTGTAAGCACTTCAAATTAACGGGAACTTGCCTCCTAATTATCATTACATGACAGTAACACTGGACAGTCTTGCACCATACCCACTGGCGTGTCCCTATGCCAGCACCACAGACCACCCTGTTATTAGTTACCATTTCTGCACCATATCAAGGTGTGGGCCACAGGCTGGTGACCAGCAGCCCACAGTATAATTAAATCATGTTCCCTGCAGGGTTTATCATAGATCAAGCAAACATATCTCCAGGACACCACCCCAGTGGGCCAGCAGAGGACCACTCCAGAACGGGTGCAAGACTTTCCAGCATTACGTATCATGCATGTATATACATCTGTGTTCAGCATCAAGCGAGTCCAGCACCAGGTAGCAATGGGATCATATTTGGTGCTGTGGACTGTGACCTCCTGGGAATTAGGTGCTGCACCTCTCAGACCTTTGTCAACTGACAATAAAAGTGACTTACCAGTACAGAGTTGAGTTTCTGGGTGACCCGCTCCATGCGCGCTGTATCTCGTGTCCGGAAGTCTTCTCGTAGGGACCTGCTGGTCTCACCTCCACTCTGCCTGTTATGGATCATTAGCCATTTAGTATTAATAAAAAATACTCTAATGTTACATAAAACTTACCAAAATCCCCTAAATTCATCAAAATAGTGTTCTTTTTCTCAAACATCCTCAGACTGGTAAATTCCCACCTCAGAATCAAATTGCTGTTTTCAGCATTCAAGTTTGGGTTTTTTTGGTACACAACTTAGCCAGTTTAATGGAGAAAAAAAAGTTTCCCTGGATTAAGCTTCTTTATGTTTCTTCCACACAAATTTCATGACACTGTAATATCAAAATAACTCTGCACTGGAATGCTAAGAAAAATACATGTATTTACATGTACATTAAAATTATAAATAAGGACAAGGCAATTCCCATATTTATTGGGAAACAATCAATATAGATGTACATGGATGATAACTAGGAAGCAACAACAGAGTAGGTCCAGCTATCAACATGGTTAATAACATGACATATGCTCACATATCATCCTCGTCAAACTTGCTGGCTCCTGGTCTCATCTCTGGGGATCCAGGTCTTCCAGTCAGCTTCAGTTCACTGCTGTCATCTAAACCTGCTCCTGTTTGAGCCACTGACACCGAAAGGTAAGAAGCTGGATCATTGTTGTTTTTTTATGCAAGGCACCAATTTATGTCCACATGCACACACACATGTATGGAAGTGGTGTGTATCAGTCATGTTTCACCAGTTAGTTTTTGATAATATTTATGATTTAAAAAAGGGCACTGCTACCTTAGTAAAAAAAAATCAGAGCCACATTAAGACAACATATTATTATTTAAATTATACACATGTTCAATGTACATTAAATGTGACCTACATATGTAACACAAAACATGGCCATACTCACAAATTTCTATCTAACAGTGTGAACAAAGTTACATGCTGCAAAAAGCTGAGATTCAAGAGTCACCAAAACACATGATCAACATTCATCTTCCAGTACCAATGTGAAGAAATAAATTTCACTCCTGACTTGAGACAAGCAGTCACCCATAAAAAACAACAGCTGATTTTAAACCTGTCCTCTCAACCTTTGAATTAAATACTCTATCAACTACAAACTTTAGTTTTTTTCCAAAACATATAGGCCTATCCACCTGAAACCCAAAATTTATCACTTGGGCCAAAGATAAAAAGAGACACAACAGGCTTGCCACTTTTTGGTTCTCCTGACTTGTCAGTCAGGTGAGTTGACAACCAAACAAAGAAAGAAAGCCTACATCATTATCGTGATAATTATGAATCTGAAACATAATATAACACTCCCCCTCCACTATAACTATGAAAGTGTACAAAGTAGTCTACATGGCATATATTACATTTAAGCAGTGTAGTTACTTTTCATCATAATTCCTTTAGATTAGTAATTGCTCTGACCAACTGGCAAAAATAATGATTAATACATGTACAATGTACATGTACGTAAAATACTCACAAACAGAAAGAGATGGTCTCACCTTTGTGGTCATATCTGTAGATGTGGATGGGATGGTTTTCACCAAAGGCACAGAAGGCCACCATGTTGTCATGGGGATGGAAAGCTACATCTGACACCGGATGCTGGTAGGACAGTTCTGCATACATGGCCACGTGATCGCCTGAAACAGGGTAAAAACACAAACTAGATCTGCCAGTCTGAAGACCCATACTTGCTATACATGTACATGTAAAGTACTTGTTCAGGGTGTTAACGATTTGGCCACATGTATGTCAGCTGCTAAGTTTAGTGTTGCCACTGCTGAGGCCTACAGGGTTACACTGTGCATTCATATGTACCCCACAATCTGGCCAAGAAAATTACAAGTATTTGTGATTATGTACTGTACACATTAATATAACATAACCAAGACAACTGAACAGCTGAAAGTACTATGGAAAAATATTTCACAAGTATAACTGGACTGTTTTACCAAGCTTCATGTAATATGCGTACACCATGTCTAAATATAAATAACACACAAAAGTGCTTTCAGACCAGCAACAAAACGCAAAC
This sequence comes from Hermodice carunculata, assembly GCA_964020975.1. Classification (NCBI taxonomy): domain Eukaryota; kingdom Metazoa; phylum Annelida; class Polychaeta; order Eunicida; family Amphinomidae; genus Hermodice; species Hermodice carunculata. The sequence continues at coordinate 33,490,949 of OZ026629.1, forward strand.
AAAAAAAAAATGCTGAAAACAAATTGATCCGACTGCTGTGACAATTTAGTAAAATAATCATACTCATGAAACATACATGATTTGATGATTGGGGGGGGGGAGGATTTTGTAAATTGAGTAAATTTGATATTGAGTAACATACCAGTGTTGGTGTTCCAGACATAGGCTGCACAGTCCTCGCTGCCAGCCAGCACAAACGTACCACAGGGGCTGAAGGTGCAACGAAGGTGCTCCCGAAAGTTTATGGCCCCCATGTACCTTGTCATGACAGAGTTACTGCAAAGAGACACAATATTATGATCACACCATTGTATCATCACGTAGGATAGATTTTACAAGTGTCTAAGCAAGGAGCCTGTACACAGGCCTTTCAGAATCGCAACACAATTTAATATACATGTATATTCATGGATATGTTAAGAAAAAGAAATTAGAATCAACTTGTGTAATTCACTAAATTTTCAGTACAAAGCTGGAGTGACCATCCATGATAAATATGATTAATCCCAAATTATTCTTAGCTTTATACTTACACTCTGAGGTCCATCATACGCAGTGTGTTATCTCGGCAGTGAACTAACAAACGACGTCCCGCAGGATGTATTCTCAAGCAGTTTATGGCTACACCCTGTGTTCAACAAAATAACATGTTGGTTTTTTATACGTGTCCATGTATATGTGGTATTTATGAAATAATTACTAAATCACTCTGCGGATACACATCACAATTCTTGCACACATGTGTGTATGCATTTAAAATAGAAAAGGACATATTTTAACAAGCATGTTTTGAAAATAATTACAAGTACATTTGGAAGTAAAGTCAAACATACTGGAAGATTATGGACAGACAAGACACACGAACACCTGTAAAAGTGCATCGGAAAAACAATGCAAATATTTCTCAAAACAAATTACAGACAAAAACGATTTGTTTCAGTAAAATCCCAAAACAGTCAGAGTGCAAACTCACCTCAAATTCTGGATTCTTAATTTCTCGATTTAATGACCAGTCCCTCAAAACACCTGGAAGGAAGAGAACCAAGAAATGGTATGAATTACTTTGTCCATGAATGACAAATCTTTACTATAACGTGTACATGTACTTCTTAAAGACACAGATAAAGAGCTCTCTCCCTTATTTTAACTCAATTTGTAACAGTCCTGCCCCGGAATTTCAGATTGATCCGCAATTCAGCCCCCCCCCCCCCCCGCCACCGTGGCAGCAGGACTGTGAACTGCTGCACAATTTTATATTTTGTTTGTACTCAAATGAAAGCAGTTTACATAAGGAAGCTGGAAAAGAAATTTTTATTTCATTGTGGCTGGATTTGTACATGACATAATCTAAAAAAGAAACATAATGTACACTCTCACCTCTCTTAGACGGCTGGTCGGTAACATAGACATTCCACACTCGGATCATGCCCAGGCTGTCTGCAGTGTACATTTTGCTGCCCTCGTCATCAAATGCCAGGGAATTGATGTAGCTGAGGTGTCCATCCAACTCCTGTAGCAGCTGTGCATTCGGTCCGTCTCCCTGGGTGCTCCATACACGCAGGATACGGTCGTAGCATCCTGTCACAATTACTTTGTTCACACGGTTGTGGAAACTTGCTGTGTATACAAAAGCTGGATGAGGCAGGAGTTTCTTTGGTGTGTTTGACAGTTTTTCCATGTCCCAGACCCTGTGGAGACACATACATATGGTTATCCCACTCAATATTTAAGATCACAAACCAGAAATACAGTGTAGTTGTCTAATATGTCCTGCATTCATCTTGAGCACTGAACCCCTAGCCAATACAGTAGTCCCCCTCTGTAGCGGACACCAATTCTGTACAGAGAAAGTGTCCGCTGCACGGGGTTGTCCATTGAAGAGGGGATCAAGTATATTCTGTTATATAATACCAGACACAACTGCATTTTAGATACAGTAGTTCCTCTCTTTTGAAAGACCACCCCTAGCGCCGACAAAAAAGCGGTTGTATAATGCAGGTGGTCGCTCATTGGAGGAATCGCATAAACAGCACCTCAAATCCATGGTGGACTTGTCCAGAGGTACTCAGCTAGCGAGTTACGCAAATTTCTGCCACCACCTGGTAATCATTATCGATTACATATGCTGTGAAAAGAAATTATTATTTATCAAATTTAACAATTACAACCCTTAAAATCTTTATTTCAATAAAGAACTCTTGTCTGGGTGCTGAAAGATGTGTTTCGCAACTTAATATTTGCCGGTCTTGAGCTGTCACTTTCCCATTACGCTCAATGGGCCTGATACATCGCCGGGTACGGAGCCTTCGCTTGCGAAGTAACCAGCTTAAACTGTCATAAAATTGTTTTGACGGCATTACTCACTGTCTTAACTTTATTCTACACATTCAGTGGAGCCTAACTCACCGTAATTCATAAGTTATGTATCAAAATAAGACTCGGCATTTTCCCATTGCCACCATGTGTGTTTTGGGCGCCATGTTGACCTCGTTCTTGACCGTGGGAAAAATGGAGCTGGCATGCACTTCGTCAGTGTCGGTCGCACGTGCTCAAGCAGGCAAGCTCTTAATGCGGGACCATTCAGTAATGGTCCTTCACTGGGTTCAGTAATAGGATGCTCTGTGGGAATTTTTTTTCTCATACTTCGGTCAAACAACAACATAATTTAGAACAGATAAATCACTTATCAAACAGAAATACATAGACAAAATGATCAATAGTAAACTACAAGTTTTCTTGGTGTTCGATTTATTTGGGTGTGTAAGACTGGAAACGAACAGGTCCCCATCTTCAACTTTCTGCAGTAAAATCAAAACGATGTAGAAGTTGGTCTTTCGACATCTTTTCAAGTTCAATAGTGTTGTAACCTGTATTGGACAAAAAATACTTGTATATTCTTATGCCGATTTATGGACGGCGAAGAATTTAATGATTTTGTGTCCGCACAGAGGGGTATTTCTATTATTTGGAGATTAAAACCCTGTCCGTTGTCCGCGTCAGAGGGGTGTCCGGCAACGAAGGGCAATTTCAATGGGAAAGCCGTCGGTGCCGCAGGACTCTGTCCGCCGGAATTGGGTGTCCGCTTAGAAGGAGGTCCGTTGGGGAGGGGGACTACTGTATTACCTTTAAAGTCACAAAACATATGTTGACCTCATTTTCTCTTGCACTGATAAAATCCCTCTTACTATTATTTGCATTACATAGATTTAGGACCTCAATGTGGTCCAATAGCAAAACAAAAGCGAACTATTGGAACAGAGCACCCACCTTGCTGTACCATCTGAGGAGGCAGACAGCAAAGTTTTATCCTTTCTGGACCAACACAGATCATAGATGATGCCATAGTGACCAAACAATGTTCCCTGAAGCTTTCCTGAGGGCATCTACAAAGTAAATAACATAAAGCAATTGTTCACTTCTGCTACAATAACCTACGTTGGACATGTTTGATTCAGACACCCACTTCATAATAATAGTTTATGTGCAGGCAGCCACATACATCTAATACTTTACAAGCATGAATACCAACACAAACAAAACTTCATATCATGAAAGGTCAATTCATTGTGCACGTAAATCCCATTCATAGTGACTCGACGTATTCTTTTACAAACTAACAAAAATGCAGATGGATAAATCATTCGTACAATTTTAATCTTTGGAATTTTGGTGTCACTTACTCTTAATAATCCACATACATGTAAAACAGGCAGCCAGCAAAATAACATGAATATGTAACATTGTAAGCCTTAAAAAACATTCAGCATCTACAAAATGCTGTACCTTCCATGGAGCACATTTGATATTCTCAGTCTATTTCTCATCGCACACATCCTTTTGGGACTCTAACCAAATGACTCCTACAGCACTATTTGCCTTCTTAACAAATATTTTAGAGGCCACATCTTTGATTTGAACGAAATGATCAATAAATTACACCCTGCACCAAAAAAAAAAAAAAAAAAAAAATATCAGTTCCATTTGCTTACCTCATACAGCAATATTGGGTAGCCATCCTTATCATGACAGGCACATGCCAGTGTTCTGTGTTCAACAGAGTAAAAAGTGTCACAATGTAGTTACAAAATCATCGCTGAAATATTTATAGAAAACATGAGCAAAGCTATATAAATATGTTCTTTGAAGAGGGGCATAATAACATAACTTACAATACATATTCATATAGTATGAAAGATAACGATGGACAAATTATGACTGTGTTTTGCATAATTTAAACGGATCATGAAAAAAACCTTATACTTTTGCAAAGTTTGCATTAAGATACACATTGGGGGGGGGATCTTTTATTTGCATGTATCATGTGTATGTTTTGGATACATGTCCAGATGCTTAATATGTCTTGTATTGTAATGAATTTAAACACTAATTAAGTGACAACAACTTTGATCAAAGTAACCAAATGCTACATGACAGCAGCATTCCATGCTGTGTTATACATGTACATGTATATACACTGTGTGCACAATTACCATGGTAAAATATGAGAGTACATGTATATTCAAACAACCTGCAAGATACCCTTGGAGTTAAATACATTAATTCTCACCTTCCATCATGTGAAAATTTCAATACATAGCAGCCCTTCTTGCCTGCTGACAGACTCATCATTAAGCAGTTGGGTACCTTGCACACCTGACCTGGTAAACGGTTCCACAGGCTGGGACCTTTCTTTCTGGGATCATCTCTAAAGCAAGAAAGTATATACATACATGTACATTTGAGGAACACAAGCCAAAAAAACAAATGAATAAATAAAATAAAGTAAATAAATAATATCTTTATGTCTGGGACGAGCCCGACTCGAACCTGCAACCTTTGGCACAAGTCGCTCAGCTGAAATATGAGACGCACATATCCATTCGACCAAATCCCTATTCTTAAAAAGAATGGTTCAATGGAGGTACACGTAGTTAAGTGCAAGTGCCATATCACCAAATAAATATAAAACATTATTGCAACTGCATGTATTCAACATACGTGTGCCACTTTTCAAACCCACTGCTCATATTATGATACTGTTGCAACTTACTTCAAGTTTTATTTTCCACGCACAGCAATCTGTTTACAAACCACTGACAGACTAAATACATCGAACAAAACTATAACAGACTGATTTTCCAACAGAAAATCAAATGTCTCTCGGTGGAAAACTTACGTCTCTGAATAAGCTACAGGTGATAACAAATTACAAATGACCAAGTTTGCTTGAAATTTGCAATCCTATTTTAGCTCTCACCTAGATACATTACTCTAGCAATTTTCACCAAGTCCTTCAAGACTTATTGCAGAGAAACCAATTTCACATAAATGACCCTGTGACCTTGAAAATTAGGTCAAGGTCATCCAAATACAATCCCAACCTTGGTCTTACCTTGATACATAATCCTACCAAGTTTCAGCAAATTCCATCAAGTTCTTCATGACTTATCGAACGGAAACCAATTTCACATAAGTGACCCTGTGACCTTGAAAATTAGGTCAAGGTCATCTAAATACAATCCTAACCTAGGTCTTGCCTTGATACATAATCCTACTAAGTTTCATCAAATTCCATCATGTTCTTCAAGACTAATTGCAGAGAAACGAATTTCACATAAATGACCCTGTGACCTTGAAAATTAGGTCAAGGTCACCCAAATACAATCCCAACCTTGGTCTTACCTTGATACATAATCCTACCAAGTTTCATCAAATTCCATCAAGTTCTTCATGACTTATCGAACGGAAACCAATTTCACACAAATGACCCTGTGACCTTGAAAATTAGGTCAAGGTCATCCAAATACAATCCAAACCGAGGTCTTGCCAAGATACATAATCCTACCAAGTTTCATCAAATTCCATCACGTTCTTCAAGACTTATTGCAGAGAAACCAATTTCACATAAATGACCTTGTGACCTTGAAAATTAGGTCAAAGTCACCCAAATACAATCCCAACCTTGGTCTTACCTTGATACATAACCCTACCAAGTTTCAGCAAATTCCATCAAGTTCTTCATGACTTATCGCACGGAAACCAATTTCACATGAGTGACCCTGAAACCTTGAGAATTCGCTCAAGGTCATCCAAATACAATCCCAACCTAGGTCTTGCCAAGATACATAATCCTACCAAGGTTCATCAAATTTCATCCTGTTCTTCAAGACTTATCGCACGGAAACCAATTTCACATAAGTGACCATGTGACCTTGAGAATTCGCTCAAGGTCATCAGAATACAATCCCAACCTTGGTCTTACCTTGATACATAATCCTACCAAGTTTCATCAAATTCCATCAAGTTCTTCATGACTTATCGAACGGAAACCAATTTCACATAAGTGACCCTGTGACCTTGAAATACAATCCCAACCTAGGTCTTGCCTAGATAGATAATCCTACCATGTTTCATCAAATTCTGTCAAGTCCTTCAAGACTTATCGCACGGAAGCCAAGTGTTGAAGAACCTGAACAACAACAACAACAAGCGGAAGAAACGGGCACTAGAACAATATGTCCCCCAGCTTCCACATGGAGACATAATTTGCTGTGATTCCTCACCATCGCTTATGGATTTTAAACCTGTTCATCACTTTACAAGCGCATAATTTGTGTAAAGTGTTATCTTGACCTTCAACTCTGGCATGCAATTAAAGGTATACATGATACATAAACAATTCCTTTATCATGAACCTATTATGTCTTACCTCATTTGAGGCACAATTTTTACCACTAGTTTCATATAAACAGTGGGCACCATAATTTTTAAGCAATGCCATATCGTTTTTTTATGTATATAGATCACATTATAACTTTGTATGTATTTATTGCATGGACCCCTGAGAGAAGAGTGTAGCAACACTGACAGAGTCCTTGGGTATAGAAGATCATGTATAATTAAAAAAACAATAATATTTTTTTAGTTTGCTAATACAGGTACTGTGCCAGCAAATATTTAAGAACATACCAGTTACCTATAATGCTGATAAGACAGTTCAATCAGTTCAAAGGCTTTTGTCAGCCTAATTAGCACCTCATGCAGGTCACTCTTTGGAGTGAATGAACTGCCTTTCTCTTTGTGCAAAAGTGGTCCCTTTAACCTTCTATTTCTAGCAAAGCTAAACCTCAGGCTGGTTTTCATTAAATTTTGTATTAACAGTGAACTCTCTTGGCAAGTAAAGCACTGACAAGGGATTATATCTGATACTTCAAACACAATTACATGCACCATGAAAGTAAATGTAAATTTTAAACATTTTTCACGAAAATATTGAGTACATCTTCATCCACCAATTGAACCACTAAAGTTCCTTGCTATGACAAATATTGACTAATTATAAAAAAACTTTCCTGACTAAATATGAAATCATGGGCTCTTTTTTCTAAAAAAAATATGCATAAAATTTAAAGCATACTTACACTTTAGATGTCCCTTGATCTAGTGTTTTCTGCAATTCGTCATAACTCATTTTACCAATTTCCTGTTAGAAAGCAAAAAACAAAAAAAACCCAAAAAAACTGATGAGTCAGATATTAGGGCTTTGAAAACTTATGCATGTATGTATATACATAGTATGTGTGTATATATATGTAAATATATTATATATATATATATATATATATATATATATATATATATATATATATATATATATATATATATATATATATATATATATATATACACACACATGTATATAATTATGTATATATACACATATACATGTACTAATGAACAGCATCAAAGTGCCTCATCAAATGTGGAGCTATGTCCCAAACAGATAACATAACATTAGACCAGCTCTTCAGTACAAACTAGTCTTGTGCTGAAGTAGACTACTGTTCAAAAGAAAGCAAGTTTATTTTCACCAGAGTAGTATTTGAAGATACCAACACCTAAAACTCAATGTCTCAGTTATTTTGTACATGAATATGTAGTTGTATGGAAAAAGGTGATCAAGCAAATTAATCAGCAGTACTGTCAACACTGTGACCATTGTAACTCTCATGTTCCAGAATATATGAGGGCGTGAAATCCCAGTATTACAACCGAGTGGCTCCCTACCTGCTGTGTGGGGAACATGGACCTGGCTGACGGCTCCACTTTGTCAGGTGGGGTGATACCTTTCACTGTCACGTATAGTGTGGAGGGATATGGCATTTTTAGGTTGCTTTTCCACCATTGGTATATCTGTACAATAAGGCATGTGTCCATCATGGTCAACATAAAGAAATGGTATGTATTGTGCATGTAGAATTGATTCAATATACAACACCCAAAAAGTTACCACATACATAGTAACTTTTATAAGCCAACCAAAGGTAAACCAAGAACCTCATATTTGAAATGAGCTGTAAGCTATACAGTCAAATGCTGTAGTATGGAACTCATTGCCCACAAGAGTTAAGGATGCGCCTAGTGTGGCAATATTTAAGAGAACACTAACCGCACACATCTTAAGTCATAACATTAGAGTGACCTTCTCATTGTGTAAATATTCACCATGTTTAATACTACTGTTTCTGCACACCTGCATTCCAGATTCAATAAAATTCTGACATCTGCAATAACATCGGCCCCATTCCCAACTAGTTTTGGCTGCATACCTTCGTCAGGGTACCGCAGGAGCTAGCTTCTGTTTCCCCCATTCC